>PVIA01003860.1:0-99987 GCA_004024845.1 Tonatia bakeri | reverse complement strand
AACTTTATGTACAACCCATGGACATGAACTAAGGTGGGGGACTGATGATGGGAGGGGGGATACAGGATGGAGGGGAATAAAGGAGAGGAAAAATTGGAACAACTGTCATAACATAGTCAATAAAATATATTTAAAACTTAAAAAATAAAAATGTGATTAAAGTAAAATGAAGTCATATAGGGGATCCTAATACAATGTGGTGGGTATCCTTACAGCAGAAATTAGAACATAAACAATAGAGACAAACTGAGGGTGATCATATGAGGACAGAGTGAGAAGGCAACCCAACCACCTGAAAGTCAGAGAAAGAGATCTCAGAAAAGAGCCAAACCTTTTAACGCCCTGAACACAGACGTCCAGCTTGCAGAGCTGTTGTTTAAGCCGCTCAGTCTGTGGTGTTTTATTAGGGCAGCCTGAGCAGGCTAAGACACTACCACTTGTGAAGACAGAATATACATGGGTATGCACATATATTTGCTTCTATATGCACAGAAAATCTCCTGAAGGTTACAAAATCTGGTTGCAGGACTTTCTTGGGGAAAAAAATAATTGTGTTGTCAACAAAAGGTGAGAGAGAGTCTTGTGGAAAGAGCAGTGTCCTTGGAACCAGAAGAGTTTGAGTAGCAGCCTCTGTGCATTTATTAGCATGTTACCTGGAGGAAAACCATTTAGGCATGCAGCACCTCAGCTTAATACATGTAAAACAGGGTACGATTGAAAAGTCACTAAATGACTTCTTAGTATCTACAAATGAACACATAATTAATGTTATATTATGTGAGTTTTTATCTGCTCAGGAATAAAAAGTGACAACTTAGGAAATGTAAATACGTGAACATTCAATATGTAACCAAAGGGTTAGCATTGTGTCTGTCCTAAAGACTGAAAGTTCAGGAGAAGCTGAGGATGGCAAAATGTTTCAACTCTGTCCTAAGCAAGGAAAAAACTGAGAAGGATCCTACTGATTATGGACAGGTGGTATAAAGTTAGCAAACAGGAAAGAGAGAAACGAAATAGGAACCTCCTATTTTATTTCTGTCCTTCCTGTCAAAGAGAATGATCTTCAGACTGGAAAGAGTGGAAAATATATTGGATATGGGGAATTGAAACTGAAAGATAAGTGAAGAGATTGTAAGAGAGCACACTGCTACTCAAAATGAATCCAATTTTCTGGACCCAGATGAATTGTTCCGAGGTACTGAGAGAACTTGTCGCACAGAGTCTTTGGCTACCATCAGTAATCATTAGGAGACAGCGGAGAAGAATGCAGGTTATCCGGTTTCAAAGTTTAAGGAGGTACCTCAACAAACCATGGATGTGTCTCCTTTCTCCTAGTATTCTTTTCTATCTCAGACTTGCCATGTTGTTATAGAATAAAGGCAAAAGCTGTAGAGCAAATGGTTAATTATTTGAGATGTGGGCTTGTGGAAAGGAAATTAGCAGTCATGAGAACCATAGTGGGTACACACAGAGAGTAAAGCATGGTGGATCCACTGCAGAGTTTATCTGTTGCTTTTCTTTGTTCTCACAGATCACATACCTCACGTCTCTGTTATGGTTCTTGTGATGTTGTGACGTATTTGCTTACATGCATGTTTTCCTAAGTCGACTGTAAGCTCCTCAGGTATGAATGACATTCTATTTTAAGGTTTGAGCTTTTAACATTCTATTTGTTTTTGAAAGTTTAGGATCAGTATCAGCTATAGACAGAGTACCATGAGTTTCGTCAAGGTATTTGACACAATTTCTAATAATGGATGTGTGGCTCCAATGGAAAAAAAGCTCTACAATTAGGATTTGTAACTTGTTAAGTTGCATTACCCAAGAGGAATAGTTAAATGGATTTTAACTATGGTGGAATCTCTATAAACCTTTATCTTCAGCCTAGCTTTGTTTAAAATTGTAGAAGTCACATACACTTCTTGTGTATAAGAAAATTTATTGATCATACAATATTTACTGAGTGCCGTGCTAGGCTTATGTTAGGGACAAAATAGTGGACAAGGTTGGGGGGATAGTCCTTGCCATTGGAACATTCTCGGTCTCACAGAAGCAAGAGATAAATATACTTAAATAAAATAGAAGACATGTCAGTGAAATCTCCAAATTTCTGCATAGGATTGCTTAGGTTTGGCAATTTCCCTTAAGGAGCACCTCCATGACTGATCTTCAAGCTACATTTGCACAGCAAGAATTGATTTTACTTTGCTATAAATTTATCTGAGGGATGTTTGGAGTGAGGAATAACCTGGAAAATTATGGAAATGTGGGTTCATGATGAAGTTTCCAGACAGTGCCATGACAAAGAAAGTGCAGAGAGTTACAGAATTACATGGAACTGGTCTGCACCTAGGTGGTCACAATCTACAAATTAGATCAGGCATGTGATCTAATTTGTGGAAGTGATGTCTTGCCTGAACCATGAAGTTAAGTAAAAGAAATAAGAGAGGGAAAAAACAAGTGTTGCAGGTAGAAGGAACAACACCTACCAATTTCTGGAGGCTGGATCATGACATCTTAGAGTATCTAGAAATGTAGTATGGCCTGAACAGAGACTGAGAGTGACGGGGTGTGGCTTGACGAACCTGTGGAGAGCAGCCACGGATCCTTGTTAACAAAGGGACAGCCTGAGGCCGTCCTTTGAGTAGTGGAGTCCAGTGCAGGTGTTCAGTGCTAGATTACAGCACAATGAGTTTCAGTTCTGAAGAAAAATTCTTGTGCTGGAGAACAGATCGGATGGGCTGTGTCTCAAGACAAAAGCCTAGTTAAAAAACCTTTTGAAGAATAGGAGATGTTCGTGGCCTTCCTAGTAGAAATGGAGATGTGGGGGGATCTTTGAAATATCCCCAAGGCAGCACTGATAGACATCTGGGATCTAGCGTATGGCTTGCATAGGCTAAAGGAAAAAAGAAAGAGTCATATTAAATTTTGATGTTTCAACATGAACTGCTACATGGGTGGTGACAACATTCACTGAACTGGGACACAGGAGGTAAAACAGGTTTGGAGTTTGGAGGGTAGAGGAAAACTTCAACATGGTGAGGGATAAGCAGTGTATACATCAATTGTATTTTTTAAATTATTATTTTTAAATTATTATTATTAATTATTATTTTTTACCATTTGCAGCAGTGTGTATGAACCCCCTGGAGCCTCTCTTTGCATCTGAGATTAAGAACCCTTATTAGGGGAATGAACAGATCATTGAGAGAACATGAGTAGATTGAGAATGAATGTTTTCAATCATGGGACCCTGTGGAGTAATAGGAAAGGGCAAGGAGTAATAAACTTTCAAGAAGACTAAGGAAGAGAAATCAGATAGTTAAGAGGAAAAACAGGAATGCATGCCGTGGAAACCACCTGAAAATGTTATCAGCATAAGGAGTTTGTTAACTGTAAAAAATGGATTAGCCAACACATTGAATGCACAGACAGGGACTTAAAAATATTTTAAGCAACTAGAATGACACAACAAATCCAATGAGAAGAAATTAAATATTATTAAATGGAAAACCCTATACTTGGGTCCAAAGAGTCAATAGAAAATGATAGAGAAGGAAAATTTTTTGTTTAAATGAAATACATGGAAGGTTTTAGGACCAATATATCATCAGAGCAATCTGTGACTCCAATATGGTGTATATATAATGGGAAGAATAAGTAATAGCCCCATTCTTATGCTTGTGTAGCTTTAAATAGTTCAAGGTCTGTTTTTGTAGAATGGATAGGTTAGAAATATTGGTGTCTTAGAAAATATAAATTGAACCAATGAGTGCATTTATCAGGAGGGTGATTTGATTCAGTAATTCAGACAAGAATTCCTAGCAATTCGTTGTATCCAGAAATGACAGCTCCTTAAACTGCTGTCTTCCTCAACCACACAGAAGGGGGTCAAGCAGAGATTAGGTGACGGAACAACATCTGTAGTACTTGAAACAGACTCCTCAGACAGCAATTGGAGATTGAGGCTGGAAGAATTCAAGTTTTATTCTAATTTTACTATTCTATAATTTGAAGATTTCTACAAGAAATTGAAAATATATGCTTTAGTAAATCAAGCAAAAACTATAAATGTTTTATCAGTCATTTTAGTATATACAAGGGTAGGAAAAATAGGTTTACAGTTGTGAGTACATAAAAACAGTTTACTCTTGCATTATTTTAAAATTATTATATTATTTTTCATACAAACAACTGTAAACTTACTTTGCCAACCTGTACATTATATTATGACAAAGCATTTTAGTTTGTATGTTCTAGGTTTAGTCTTTCCTGTCCTGTAGTCATTTCATAGTCCCAACAAACTTTAAACAAGAAGTTATAGAATGAGCATTCAAGTGTTGAAAAAATGATTTTTAAATATTTAACTACTTAGATGCTATAAAATTAAATATAGCTGCTAAAGCAATTATTAATAATACAAAAAAGCAAATAATTAACATATCAGGTTGTTACCAGAACATACAGCAACAGAAAAGTACTTATTAAAAGAGTATTTTAAAAACACACATACACGTTACTTCCAGAATGATATACAAGTGACATCCATCAAACTTTCAATACTTTAACCTGATCATTGCTTTGAAAAACTTAATGAAAATGGGGTAACAACTATTTTAACTAATAAAGAAAAGGAAAAGTTTGTTATGAAAGCTTAGGCAAACTATTTATTGAATATAATAAAATGAAGAATTTTTTCCTGTGTTTCAAGCAATGTTATAACACCATTAAGAAAAATAGCTTGAAAATGAAAAGAACCAAATTTCTAATCAAAAACAGAATTTGTACAAAGTGATACAAAGCAATCTGTATTTTATGTTTGATCTCATTCATTCATGGTTGTAGAAAACTGATTACAGTCTCGTCTCTCTTCCGCCACTGCTGGGGAAAGAAAGGCTGTACCTGTATTAAACCTGCTTCGGGACATTTTCTTCCAGCCAGGTTTCTAGTGCCTTGTGACTTTGCCAAGAAACAAGGGGAAAAAAGATTCCTAAGATGACTGTTTCAATGCAGCACAGAGAAGGAAAGGCTGTATATTTTCTATGACCCTGTGTAATTCAAATCCAGAATGACTCATTCCTCTTAAGCAAGGATAAGCTTTAAAAATTAGCCCATTTTTCTCCACTTCAGGCTTTAGTTTCCACATCAGCCAAACCAAGCAAAGAGTTCACTTTGAAAGAAATCCTAAGGCAGACAGCAAAGCCTGACCACAAAAGACTCATTTGTGAAGAGATTATCACTAAGGCAGCTTATGGTTAAATACTTTATGAGTTGGGACAAAATAGGTTCAGAGGATTTATACTTCCTTTAAACTCATTTTTTTAACTTTGACCATATGAAAATTGGTATCCAGACTCATACAAAAAAGTACATACAGAATGTATTCAAATAAACTCTTTGATATGTAAGAAAGGAATTAAATATAAATACATTACCATAATTTAATATATTGCCACCAAAAAACATCACTGGTGTTTTATATATACAAAAGCATTGTGCTACACCAAATATGCAGACCACGGTCTCTAATACCATCTCCACTAAAAGGAACCAGGACTCCACAGATCAGTGGGTGATCCCAGAACTGGGGCACAAATCACCTTTTGATGTCAGAAAGTAGAGAAGTGCTTAAAAAGGAATAGGAGCATATGGCAAAGTAACAGGATCCAGACTGAACTGGTTCCCACTGCCCAAATCCAGGATAATTTCAGCATCAAAATAACGAATAACAGTAAAATAATTTAATTGGGAGAAAAAAGAATCTATCGGTTCATACCAATAATAGATTATTGAACAATGACAGATAGATGAATAGATTGCTATATTGATGAATGATAGGAGGGAGAGTCAATATTAAATATAAAGATAGTAGTAGAGTTGGAAAAATGATGATTTTATATCCGTCATAGTAAAGATGGTATCAAGCAAGAATTGCCAATGAAAGATCAATGTAGGGGCAAGTTTACAGAAGAAGCAAAACACTTGCATGACCATAAAGACTCTTTCCACTGATTGCTGATTGGTAACGATACAGTACAGAAATTGGAAAACACAGCAGCCAGGTGATCAAAATCAGCATCACTCCCGAGGGGTGGAAGGACATCATGTGTCTCCAGGTGTGATACCCAAAGACAGGCACATTACTTATGAAGTATTCCCACCATGATTATGATAAGCAGACAAAATCAAAATAAGAAATTGTCTATTTAAAAGAAAAGAGAGTTTACTCTAAAAATGTTAATGTCAAAAAAAAAGACAAAGAAAGACAGTGGAAATGTTCAAGATTAAAAGGAGATGTATCTGTAAGGAGAAAAAAATATATATTATCCAGCACATTATTGAGTCATTTGGAAAAAATGGAATACAAACAAATTATACAAAAAGTTTCTATCATGTTGATAACTGCTGTCGTTATGTAAAAAAATACATCTATGTTTGGAAAATATACATTGAGGTCTTTAAGGGTAAAAGGCCCAGATTTATGTAAGTTATTTTCAAATAATTCAGAAAATAAAACACATATATAAAATCAAATGGGGTAAATCATTAATATTTTGGATAAAAGTTGAATTTAGGTGAAAGGTATATGGGAGATCTTTGTACTGTTAATAATTTTACAGTTTTGTAATATTCATATACTTTGCAAACTTTCTGTAAGTGTAAAATTATTTCTAATTAAAAATGTTTCTGAAAAGTTCATACTGCATCTTTGAATGTAAAGATGTATAAAATGCCATTCTGGTGTCCAAATTCTAACTGGGGTGGGTATTCAACATATGTATATAAAAAACCTAATATTAAGGACCATAGATGACAAAATAATACTGATATAATACATTTCTTTTTGCGTCTTTGAGTATAGACTGCTTTTGATGGTGGTATAAATCAGTGTCTTTTCATTAAATAGTTTTATAGTTAATTTTATCAAACCAGGCATTAAAAGTACTTTAAAAAATTGAAACCAGAGACAGGCCTTACCTCAGTGACCATTTTAAGTGTTCCTAATGTAATGTTTTGTTTTCAATAATTTACTAGAGAGCATAAACATGGAAAATTTCAAAACATATATCATCAAAGCCAAATGTGAAAGATGGAGAATGGGTAACAGCAGAAATGAGCCCGTGTGTTGATGAATTTGCAATGACCAACTTTTTGTTGCGGTTCTGCTTCTTGGTTTATTTTGACTTTTATATTCAGTGTTGATAAATATGTATTTATTGCCATTTTATTGTTTATACTTTATCTTTATTTTCTTAAAGAAGAGCCTTTAACATTTTATGTAATACTGGTTTGGTGGCAATGAACTCTAGTATTTTCTTGTCTGAGAAGCTCTTTATATGTCCTTGTATTGTAAATAATAGCTTTGCTGGATAGATAATCTTGGCTGTATGTAGTTCCTCACTTTTTATCACGTTGAATATTTCTTGTCACTTGCTTTTGGCCTGCAAGGTTTCTGTTGAGAAATCAACTGACGGTCGTACAGCAACTGCCTTATAGGTAACTACTGCTTTTCTCTTGCTGCTCTTAAGATTCTCTCTCTGTCTTTGGCATTTTAATTATGATGTGCCTTTGTGTGGTCCCTTTTGGGTTCATCTTGTTTGAGACTCTATGCACTTCCTTGGCCTGTGTGTCTATTTCTTTCACCAGGTTAAGCAAGATTTCTGTCATTATTTTTGTCAATTTCTGTTGATTTCTTGCTCTCTCTTTCCTTCCAGTGGTATGCTTTGAAGCTGTCTATGATGCAAATATTCTTATGCTTGAAGTTGTCCCAGAAGCTCCTTACACTATCTCATTTGTCTTGGAATCTTTTTTTCTTTTTGTTGCTCTAATTGAGTATTTTTCCTTTCTTATATTCCATATAGCTGATTTGATTCTCAGCATCATCTACTATTATTTCCTATAAATTATTCTTCCTTTCACTTAGTGTATTTTCATTTCTAATTTGTTTCATCTTCATTTTATTTTTCATGCTGTTGAAGTTCTTACTAAATTCCTTGAAGTTCCCATAAGTTTCTTGAGCATCTTTATAACCATTGTTTTGAACTCTATATCTGGTAGATTGCTTGCCTCCATTTCATTTTGTTCTTTCTCTGGAGACTTCTCCTGTTCTTTCATTTGAGACTCATTTCTTTGTCACTGCATTTTGGCTGCTTCCCTATGCTTGTTTCTATGTATTAGGTAGAGCTGCTATATCTTCCAGACTTGGTAGAGTGGCCTTCTATAGTGAGCCTAGTGGTGCAGCCTCCCCAGTTACCTGAACTGGGTGCTCCAGGTGCATACCTGTGTAGGCTGTGTGCACTGTTCTGTTGCAGCTGAGCCTTGATTGTTGTTGGTGTTACTGGGAGGGATTGACCTCCCAGGCCAGTTGGCTGCATGGAGTAAGTGACTACAGTGAAGGATCTGCTATGCAGAAGGCAACCACATGAAGCAAGGCTTGCTTTAGTGGGGCTTTAGTGCTCACTGAGTCTGCTTCTTGAGTGTGTCAATCATGGAGGTGATAGGGTTGGAATCTGGCATACTCTGAAGCTGTCCACGGGGTGTACTTGCTCTGGAATCTCCAAGGAGATGCAGGGTCAGCCACTGTCTATGCCTTGCCTCCAAGCACAATCTACAGAGCAATCTACAAATGACTGCTACTTCTGCTGGGCTTGGAGGTGTCCAGAAGAGGCCAAGCTGTGTAACAAGTCCAGCTGACTCTAGTGCTAGGCCTGGGACCACTTACAAGAGATAAGGGATGAGAATCCAGATGCTACTTACTTGAAATATTTTCAAAAAGTCCGAAGCATGAGGTAAGTTAGGCCATTCACTGGAAATGGCTGGTTTGGTCTGCAAGTTGGGTGAGGTTCCAGGGAATTACCACGGTAGGGTGAACAGTGTGAGGCAGGTTGGTGGAGACTCATGGAGCCTTCCTGTTGGCTCTGTGAAGGTAGGGGTGTCTCAGAAGAGGAAAAATGGCTTTTGGAAGCACTTTTTTTCTGGCACAAATCTCCCTCTTCCCCAAGATCTTGCCTTGATGCTGGAAAATTCAGTTCCTCCTGTATGGCCCTTATTCCCTTCAAGCCCTGGTGCTGGAGCTCAGAGGAAGTGAGTCTCAGTAAGTCTGTGCACAGGCCCTTTAAAAGGACTTTCCTTGGACTCCAGAAGTCCTCCTTCTCACTCATTGACAATCCTCACTGGTTTTGGGGACTTCTCTTCCTGGCTCTGGAATCCTGGACTGGGAGGACAGGTAAGGGGTAGGACCCCTCTCTCCTCAGGGGGGACTTCAATAATCCAGATATCCCTCCTGATTTTAAACTGCCATGTGTGGGTGTTGGACCAGCCCACTTAGTGTCTTTGCCCCCCCTACCAGTCTCAGTGTGGCTTCTTTAAATCTCCAGCTGTAGGACTTCCGTTCGGCTAGATTTCAGGAGATTTTGAATGATACTTGTTCTGTAGTTTAGTTGTAATTTTGATGTAAGGGTCAACTTTTAACACTCAGTGACCATGCTTTAGTTTTGAAGAATTACATTTTGTGGTGGTAGTCTACATGACATGAGCAAGACATCAATAATGAATTCGGAGGTTATAAGGAGAGTATGGTGAAAACTCATATATGGACACAGAATGGTGTATCATCCGCTACAGCCAAGAGGGGTAACTTGAAATCAGTAAGTAATCCTAAAAACTGAGGTCTCAGACCTGGAAGACTCATAGTGAATGAGTGAGGAAGAACTAATATTACAAGGAAATCTGCAGGTTATAATCACCTTATCTACAGCTGGGAAAAGGCCTAGGTCGGGTGTTGTGGTGCTGTGGTCACCCTGAGATGACAGAGCTGGAGATGATGGAGACAGAATTTTGACCCTCAAGGTCCCCACTCACTGTGCATGTCCTGAAGTTGGCTGTATTCTCCTGCACAGACAATTAATGTTTTTCTGCACATCCTGGGTGCCCATGTCAATTCCCCAAATAGGCCTGCGAATGGACATTTATTTGGCTTCCACATTCATTTTCCTTTCTGTACAACACCTTAATTCTCTTTTGATCAATTACTTCTCCACCATGTTGTATAGTCTGGCTGGAATGTTCAATCCATTCCAGCAGGGAAGTTACAAGGCCTGCAACCTCTTTCTAGAAGATTCTTCCCTCTCACCATACCATACAATCAACTGCAAGTTGTGCCCTAATCTAGGCAAAGTAAGGGCTCTTTCTGCAGACTTTGAAACTTAAGTAAATTATGCAAGCATGTAAGAAAATAAATAAAAATAAAGCAGGTTGGCTTTAATCATTCAGCTGTCTGAATCAGCCCGTTTTATAAGAACCCTTGTTTCGCCCCTGCTCCCAGCGATTGAGAGCTGCTTTGACACCCGCTGGTGTATGCCCTCTACTACGGCTTCCCTTCAAGGTCCTTCAGCATCTGTCTTCCGGTTAAGGTTAACCAGAATTTGTTTCTTGTTGTTTGCAATTAAAGAAAACTACATCACAAAGTTAATCACACACACACATCACATACATAAGCATACATAAACACATATTTAGAAACAAACTGAGTATAACTGAATAGACTTAACCTTCCTAAAAAGCCCTTTTTTGTTTTCTTAACGAGATCTAATTGCCAGAAATGCTAAACTATGTGGAAAACACTTTATGATTAGTATTTGTTCTGTTATTCCAGGTTATGCTAGCTTCCTCTCAAGAGGATTAAAATCAATAAATGAATGAATGAATAGTAGGGGAAGCAACATTTTCCTTCTACCTGTCCTAAGTTTTCAGCTGGGACTTTATAACCAAAAGACAGATCAGCAAAAGAAAAACAGTTTATTGACTCCTATGGTGCACATCACGCTAAAGAAACCTAAAATAAAAAGTAACTTAAAATGGTAGTTTAAAATTTCAACATGTATAGCATTTCCAAGGAAGAATAATAAATATGGAGGGGAATGACAGGACAAAGAAAAGGCATTTTCAGATTCCAAGGGTGACAATCTGTGAAAAGGTAAATATATGAGAGGGAACTAATGAACTCAGTTTTGTGTTCATATTTCTCTGGTGCCTCCCAGGGCTGATTTAGAGTCTATCTCCAGAAAAATGAGAATTTTTATCTTACCTTTATGCAGAAAGGGGGAACTTTCTCTTGATTTGCTGCTGCTTATTTACTTTCATAAAAATTGCTCAAAACAATTTCTATGTCAAACACGTATATTTTTGGTGACACATTCTGGTATTCTCCTATATCTATATACAAATCCAAAATAAGCAAAAGTAGGTTTACAGTTGTGAGTAAGTGTAACAATTTACTCTTGCATTATTTATTAATTATTGTACTATTTCTTTGTATGATAACTCTAAATCTACTTTGCCCACTCCTGTTATATATAGAGAGACACATTTTATAGATATATATGTATACATATATATGTGTGTGTGTATATATATTTACTGCTCTAGAGCCTTACCTGGATTGATATGTACATTAATCATAATTAATGTACAATTGATAATACAATTATAATATTATACATAAAACCAAAATAACCTAACAAACAAAATGGAAACAAACTCATAGATACAGAGAAAAAGTTGATGGTCGCTAGAAGCGAGGGGCAACTTAAGAGGCTGAGTGAAAAAGGTGTGAGGGATTAAGTACAAAATGCCTATTATTAAAATATTTACAGGCATGCAAAGTACAACTTAGGGAATATAGTCAATAATATGTAATAACTATGTGTGTGACAGATGGATACTAGAATTATTGGGGTGATCTTTTTCATAAGATAAACACATGTCCAACTGCTATGTTGTGCATCTGAAACTAATATAGCATGTCAAATGTGTTGATCATTGAAAAATAAATAATATTTCATATATAATAATGTATTCATGTATAATTCTGAACAAATAAAACTCTATAAAAATATATTATACTGCCATTATCCTTGTTTCAGAGACAAAGGCTCTGGGACACCAAGAGAGTAAGAAAATGTCCTGAAGTCCCATGCACATAAACGCTAGAGCTGGGCTGGGGGCTGGCCACCTGGATCCAGAGCCATGCTTCCATCTCTCCTCTGTCCTGCCACTTAAGCCTGGCCTTTGGCTTTTAAAAAACTGCTAAATTCTTGCCTGAAACTGAAAATGCTAGGCTACATCAATGATTAATTTAATAGGTGACTCTAGTGAATAATAATTTTAAGAGGAACAAAACGACCGGTACTACAAAACAAACTTCAGTAAAACTATGCTGGGAAAAGAAAAGAAATACAGAAAATTCTCTGCATGTGTTTTTTACCCCTTGGCTCTGTATTTTTTTCTCTGCTGTTATTGGAGTTGCCACTCGGGGTGACTTGCACATCTCAGACAACCCACCTGAATATTCCAAACTTTGGTGTTTCTTTGATGTTTCCAAACCTAACAATAAATACACAGTCCAGCTCTGTAATCGCCTTCAAATTACCTTCAACTTCTGTGCCACTCTCTCCTTCCAAAATGTTGCTGCAGAAAAAATATACAACTCTGCTCCCTGGTTTCATTTGAATTTATGGCCACAGAGCACAAGTGAGTCCTTAGTGCTTTTCTGCAGTCTTATCACTGTTTTCTAATGAATTGACTCTCCCATTTGCCAGATGCCTGTCCCTTAATATCTCCTCTTTCTTCACAGCCTCACCACCCCTTCTTCCCTACTCATTATCTTCATTATTTTCATTGAGAAAATACATGTAATTAAAAGTGTTCTAAGTAACACCACATTTGCAATTGTTTCTACATTTGCCTTTTTTCTCATCTCAGTGGGCATATTTGTCTTGATCTCATTTAAAGTAACTGTTCCATTTATGCACATGACCCCTTGTAATCTACTCAAGGACTTTGTCTTGTTTTTATCCTCCCCCTTTCATCAATAAATTTACCCTTTCAACTGTCACCTAATCATCTCAACCCCACATCTGCAGTCTATTTCAGTTCACCTCTGCCTATGTCCCTTTATATTTAATCATTCTCAGCTACACACATGTACTATCTCCAATCTTAAAATAAAGGAAAATTAGGCCCTGACCGGTGTGGTTGGATTGTTGTCACATGGACTGAAAGGTTGTAGATTCAAGTCCCAGTCAGGGCACATACCCAAGTTCTGGGTCCAATGCCCAGCCTGGGCACTAACAAGAAGGCAAGCAATCAATGTTTCTAGCTCTCCCTCTCTCTTTCTCAAAGCAATAGAAGAATGTCCTCCTGTAAGGATTTAAAAAAACTACAAAAGAAAAACTAGAACTAACATCCACCATCCAACTAGAGTTCCTTTCTCTGCTTCATATCTGAACAAAATTCCTTGAAAGACTGGTCTATACTTGCTGTGTTCACACCTCCCTTTACATTTTCTCTTCCATCACTCTATTTCTCTCTTTTCTTCTTTCCATCCTACTGAAACTATTGTCAAAGTTATCGACAACCATACTGTTTACAAATCCAGTGCTCAGTTCTTATGTCTCTTGATTTATCGACAGCATTTGACACAGCTGGTTGCTCCCTTCTTGAAATTCTTTCTTTATTTAGCTTCTGAAACACTATTATCCTGGAGTTCCTCTTACTTCAATAGCCTCTCCTTAGTCTACTTTTCTAGCTTCTCTTCCTCTTTATGACTTCTAAATATGGGAGTTGTTGAGAACCGCCCTGCCTGGTATCAGAAGCTGTAACCCCGGCCTAGACTAAGGCTGAGGGAACGACCTTGAAGCTGTAAGCAAGCAAGGAGACAAAAGCTTATCTCCCTGGCAGGAGCACCGCTTCTGTTCCTTTTTACTTCAACCTGCCTGGTCCCCAATTCTTGGTCAGTTATCCAATGACGGGTAAGATTCCCCAAGGCAGGAACAACCTAAGACAGACGCAATCATGTGGGAGGCCCCCAAGGAAGGACTTTGGGGGCTACAGCCAAAGGGGGTGATGGACCCTCACCCCTCAGCTTTGACAAAGCCTGAGTGCTCATTGTCTGTGAGAAAACCTCCTTATCTCTTGGCTGCCTTAGTTCCCTTGCTCCACCTAAGTTGAAACAATGACAGCGTGGTGCAGCCTTGTGCTGAAAAGGGCAGGTTCCCCACGTGATCAGGCCTAAGAAAGAATATGTAAAATCCTGTGAAACCTGCTTTGTTTAGAATGCTCTCGGTTGAATGAGAAGGGTCCAAGGAGGAAGTAAGTTTGTTCCTCAAAGTTTTACAGCTCTTTGACCCTGACTCAAAATAGGCCCTCAGAGTTTCTTGTTATTTGATCCATACTTCCCGGCAATGAGCTTTACCTGAATTCTTGTACAAACGAACCCAATAAAAAGCCTCTCCAGCAGGGGAATGGCGTGCTCTCCCTTACGGGCTCTCTCCCCTAGGGAAGGTGGCCAAGTCGCCCTCCCCTAGAGAGGGTGGCCAAGGCACTCTCCCCTAGACAGGGTGGTTGTGCTGTTCCTACTTCCCCACAGAACTCAGTTGTTTCTGTGTATGTTTTTCTTGTGGGTTGACAAGCAATCTGCAGCATTCCGCAGTCACTGCCGGTCGGTGATCGAGTCAGGGAGTACCCAGTGCTCATGTCTAGGTACTCTTCTCAAGACATGGTCTATATGCCGATGACTTCATAATTATGTCTTCAGCCAGGATATTCCCCTGAAAGTCATCATCATATTTTACATCATCTTTATTTATATTTTTTCATAGAAATTTTATGCTGTCTAACATGTTTTAATCTTAATAAGTCATACCAATAAATTCAATTATAAATAAATAAAGAAGTAAATAAGAAAGGGAAAAATGTTTTGATCTCAATCCTCTAGAAATCTCTTTCCCTTCTTATTTTCTTTCTCAGCTAATGGCCCCATCATTCATGCAACTGTGTAACATAACTGTCTAAAAGCTTAGGTTCTCTCTTCCCAGTCTCCAGTCCATTCAACTTGGCCACTTTAAAAATACTTTTATAGTTATCATTATAGCCAAAGCTACCATTGCTTTTTGGATGGTAGCTTAGGCTAGGATGGATGGATATAATCATTTTGATTAATGCTATCATCACCAGAAGCATTTTTAATGTATCCTACATTCAATAAATTAATGTTTTAAATAACAGAAATATAGTAGAGTTGCAAATATTTCCTCACTTTGTAATAAGTGGTAAGAATTTCAAGTTATAAATATTACTCTTTACCTTAAGGAGTGTCAAAGTAATTACAGTAATAATATCTGCCAGTAGCTTCTATGACGATGATTGACATTGTGCTTAGAGCTTGATATAAATTATGACATTTATTCCTTACAACCATCCTTTGAAGCAGGGATTTTACCTCTAATTTAAAGCTAGTGAATAAGAGGCTTCCACAGCATGTGTAACTAACTCACTAAAAGACTCCACAGCAAGTAAACTATGCAACAAGCCAGGCCCATGCTTATCAACATATCATAAAACATCTTCCATCTCATACGCTCACTTTTCAACATAAAAAGTTTCACAGCGATAGAACAGACAAATAGAAATGCAGATAACTTACACAACTTTTGAGTGAATGGCATGGCCTAACTCAGAGCCTAGATCTCTGGTCAGTGAGAAGATTTGTGGAAATTAGAGTGCAGCTATGAAATAAATACTGTTTGGCAAATAACTGAGCTAACATGTAAGGCTGAAAATGCATATTTGTGACACAGTAAGTAAACCCATTCGTCTGCTGCTCATGCAGTAACATGGTTGAGGCCAGGAAAGATGAGGCAAAATCTTATGCATCTTAAAGGACAAACCCAAGAATTTACACATTATTCAGTGAACAGTATATTAACCATTTTTTTTCCCTGCGACAAACAACCTTAAATCTTACATACAAAAGCAAAAATTGACTTTCATGCTAACAAGGCTGCTGGTAGGCTATGTTTCCACCGACCTTGACTGGGGTTATCTGGCTCAGGCTGGACCGCAGGCCTCCAGCTCAGTTTCAAGTGTGTTCCACCTGTCATCATTCTGAGGCTCACCCTGACAGTGCGATGGTAGCAAGTGCAAACAGCCTCAAGAAGGGACATGTGATGATTCTGAAACCTTGGATCAAACTGACTGGGATAATCTCACTCCAACACATTCCACTGCTAAACTGAGTCACACGGCCAAGCCCATAATGAGAAGCACTATGGAATCCCAGAGCAAACAGGGAGGAAGGCAAGGGAGAAGGGGGTTGTAATGGGTGCTGAGTGAACCAAATAGACTATTCACCACATTCAATAGTAACCAATATAATTTACTGTAAGAATGCAAAAGTCTCGATTTCTAATTTATTTTTAATCCTTTGACTGACAAATAAAGCAAAATGGTTGGACTTGTAAAAATTCAAAAAGTTGAAAATCAGATGCAGTATTTAATATTTAAAATGGAAAAATGTCATCTCCAGAGATAGCACTGTAAATAATGAAAGCAATTTTCAAAGACAGTGAAAGAAACTTGCTTGTATGGCTACCAATCACCAGGAGCAAGGCAGAGAGATGGTAAAAAGGATGGGAAAGCAACAAAAAATCTAGGTTTATTTTTAGTGTATCTTTTCTACAGAAAGAAATGAGGACATTTTTTATAACAAAGACCATTTTATAAGAGATTGGATTGTGTCCTTCCTAAAGTTATAGAATCACTTGAGAAAAATAAAGTGTTGGAAGTCACCAAGAAAGTATAACACCCAGTGAAGATTTTTGAAATAAAATGGAAAAAAAGTAAAGATACATATATTAAAGTTTCCTTGAAGAATTCTCCCAAGAAAAACAATTTAAGCTGCCACATAGATAACATTAGTGCTTATGTGTGCTGATTCTAGAATATCAACTTACAGTGTTGTCTTAAAAATTGTGCACAAGCATACATATATGTACATTTTAAAAAATATCAGAATATATTTGGAATACATTTAGACACATCTTAAATTAGCTAAACATTGTTTTTTTTTAGGTTGCATGCTTAAGCTAGTTAAAAATTAAACTATTTGCTGTAATTAATATTTGTTTTTCTTAAATTGGTAGTTAGTTTTAAATCTTCCAAAGTATTTTACTAATGAACATTATATAATTTTTCACTTACCTTTATGGTATTTTCAACTGATAGAGGAGCAAAATAATTTGACATGTTCATCAAAAACAAAACAAAAGATAAAGCTTCTTCATTTCTAGTATTTTCTTCATTACCCTAAGACTATGTCCTAAGTTATGTCTAATGAAAATATGTATAAAATACCTTCACAACAATTTAATTACTATTAGATATTTATACTATTTTAACTGGAAGGTACATAATAAACACAGCTCCTTTTACAATGAATGTGAAACTGACTAGGTGGAATTTCTGCTTAGGAAAAGGTAAGTGGGACACATAGAAAGAGCAATTGAAGTGCTGCCTGAAAGAATTTAAGAAGGCGATTTTTTTTCTAAAACACTGAAATCTTAAAAACATATTTTATTATTTTGATCCATGCATAATAGTACTTGCATTTCTGCCATATGACCACAGTTTCCATCATGGTTGGAAGCACTGGTAAGTCCACTTGGGACTTAGAACTTTTTCCCACCCTCTCCTTTGTCCTGTTTACTGCTACTTCATCACTGGGTGCTTTCCCCCTGCAAATTTTTGTTGGGGTCCACCCTGCCTGGTCTCAGGAAGCTCTAACCCCCCCGTGACTTAGGCTGAGTGAGAGACCTATGGACCAGGGGCCACTAAGGAGACAAAACTTATTCCCCTGGCATGAACACTGCCTGTTCTGTGCCTGGCCTCCTATGCTTGATCAGTTAGCCAATGACGGGTAAGATTTCCCACGGAGGGAATCGCCTAAGACAGGCATGATCATGAGGAGGCCTCTGAGAAGATCCTCGGGGCTGGGGAATGAAGGGGTGATCAACATCAACCCCTGCCCCCTCGGCTTTGTCAAAGCCTGAGTCCTTGTTCTTAGATGTGAGAAATCCAAGTCTCCTGGCTGCCTTTGTCTCCTGCCTGACTCAAGCCTGGAGAAAGAGCAGGATGGTGCAGCCCAGACCAGAGTCAGCGGACCCCCAGGGTAATCAGGCCTGGGACATAGAATATGCAAGATCCTGTGAGATCTGTTTGCTGGAAAATGTTATTAAATTAGAATTTGAAGACAACGACAGGAAACCAAAAATAGCTCTTTGGAACCTGTAGTCCTTTCATATGATAAAACTCCAAACTTTGCCCAGAATCACAGAGGGGGTTCTGTCAGCACCTTTGTAAGTCACCCATTCCTTTGGATCTTTTCTGCCAGACTATGAATCCACAAACTAAGTCGGTATTCTTAATAAAAACCTTCTTGGGAAAAGAAATGGAGTTCTCTCCACTAGAGAGAGTGGCCATTCCGTCCCTACTTCCCCACAGGACCTGGTTGTCTCTGTGTATGTTTTTCTCGTGTTTCGATGAGCCATCCACAGCATTTTGCAATCACTGCAGGCCGGTGCATGTGTCAAATTTTAGCTAACTTAGGTTAAATGTGTGTTTGCAGGTGGCAAAACTAAGGATAAAAACTGAGCAATTCTGATCCCACAGCCATATGCACATGATTTAGGATATTCCTTTAGCAATTAATAAAACATTATTGTTACTTTTTAATTTTTGTGTTATGTAAATATATTTTATTTATTTAAGCATAAATAACTCAAACATCACATATCAAGCAACATCAAATATACAGCAAATGTATAAAACTTAAGGGTGCTATTCTCATGTTTTTTTATTTTATTTGTAAACTTTAGTCTTGATTGGTTTAAATAAAGATATCAGGATTTTCTGGGACAAAGTCTCAGGGTTCATATCATCGTAAGAAGCCACAGTCAAAAAATTTACACTGTAGGTAATTGCTGTTGAATATCACACACCCTTACAAAACACATGCTATGATAAAGTGATGGCTTAAACATTATGGCTTAACGTTAGTCACATGCAAACATGCAGTTAGTTATGACCTTGAAACAATACACCTGATATGTGTAATAATTTTTAAGAAAATTGTTCGTATCTCTCAGATCAATTGTGACCTCCATGGGATTAATGATACTATTATTTGTGATTAAGAATTACGAACTGTTGCTTTTAAAGCAGTTTGTCATTTTTTAAACTAGTTTGAATGGATTTTTTTTTAAAGAAACGGCCTTGTGGGGCAAAACCTCCTTTTAGAAAGTATAGTAGAAACTGAAATACTAAGTGTCAGACCACCTCAAACACAAATGCTGACGAAACCTACTACCTGTGTGAGCTTCAAACAGAAAATTCACCTGCTCGAACTTCAGTTTCGTATTTGTAAAAATGAAGTATAACACCATTTAAAATTTGTCACTGAATGTAATGACATACCTAAAGTACTTCCCATATTGTTGGTTCTTAATCATACTGTTTTCTGTATTCTTTTTTTGTTCTTATGGAAAAATTACCCTTGCAGTAGCTGGACTGCCATTCCACTATGTTAATATTGCATTCTCAGGTAATTCCAGCAGAATAATTATTGGGTTGGACAAAAAGTCCATTTAATTTTTTCCATAAAATAAAAGGCACATTTTACATTTTCACTAGTAACTTTATTGATTTGTGTATTGTGATTATGTTGGCTAGCTTCTATGTGGTATAACATTGATTGTTCTCAATTAATGTCTCAATTTGATCACTATCAACTTCAGCTGGTCTACTCAACTGTGAAGCATCACCCAGTGAGAAATCTCCAGCATGAAACTTCGCAAACCACTTTTAACACATTTGACCAGTCACAGCACCTTCTCCATACACTGCACAAATCCTTTTTGCAATTTAGTTGTGTTTTTACCTTTCTTGAAATAATAAAGTATAATATGCCAAAAATGTTGCTTATTTTCTCTCATCTTCAATATTAAAATGACTATACACAAATTAACCAGTTTTGATTTTTTTGTAAATGCATGCTGATGTGACAGCTGGCACAATACAATCTAAATCTAACAAAATTGTTTTGAATGAAATTAAACACAACTAATTGCTACTAGAGCCACCTTACAGAAAAAAAACAAATGAATTTTTTTGCCAACCCAATAGCAGACCTGTTGTTTGAATGGGCTGCATTTATTTTTATTTTGGGGAAATTTATTTTAAAATAAATTACATAATATTTCTATAAAGCAAACATAACTTAAATAGTTCACTCTTTTTAAAGTAAAAATACTTTTTCTTTTAAGTCAAGGCAAAACATTTGTCCAAGTACATCTTCCCTCAAGTATTTTTAGAGTGAATATAGTAGAGAAACATTTGTGATGTGAAAATTTCTTAAAATCTGTATGTCAACTTCATCATCTGTAAAATAAAGATAAATATAGTACCTTATTTTATAAGGTTGTGTGAGGAATGAATGAGTTAATGAAAACTGCTGACACATTCAAAGTTTATTTTTGCTTCTGTTTTTATTGTCATCATCATCATCATCATCATATTCATCGTCATCATCATTGTCTGATTGTTAGAATTCAGGCTCTTGTTGATTTAGGAAAAGTTATCAACTGTCTGAACCTCCACTTCTTATCTCCAAAACAAGAGGAATAATTGAATCACAGGCCTATACCAACATATGTTGAACATAACATTATCTAGCATGGAATAAGTGCTCAAAATATTAGATATATTATTCTGAACATTCCAGAAGTACATGGATTTATATCTAAATTTAAGTTTTTCATGAAATATGTTACAGAAAATAGTTTTATGTTGACTTGGTCTTGTCTTGTTAATAAATTTCTTTATGTTCTTTCAAACTCTTCCTCATCAGTTCTTCCTTTAAAGATACTCCTTTTTATTACTTTCTAAATCATTGGGAGGTATGTATTCCTGTTTACCCACATTTGACTGCCCTCACCCAACCACCAGTCTCCAGGTTCCATACCGATACTAATCCCTACTACAACTCCCAGCCCCAGCTTGACTCCTGATGCCCTCACTGAACCCTGCAATCATAGCCTGTGACAAATTTCCCCAAATGCGTTTTTCATTGAAAAGGGTTTGTACATCTCTTTCATTAAATCTATTCCTATTTGTGTCCTTATTATTAAAATGTGTTTCTTACAGGAAGCAAAACGTTCAGCCTTGCATTATTTTAATCCAAACTGACAACCTTGTCTCTAAATGGGAATATTTAGACTATTTCATTTAGTGCAATTATTGATATGGTTAATTTATTGTTTTGCTTTGTGTTTTCTATTGTTTCTACCCATTGCTCATTTCCTATTTTCTCTCTCTCCCTTTGCCTTATTTTGTATTAATTCGTTTTGTATTATTCAGAAATATCCATATAATTACATATATATGCATGTATATATACACATATAATGTATATCATGCCCATAGATATGTATACATATCATACAGCATTATAAATTACATATTTATAGTGTGTATGTGTATATACACATTATATGTGTAAATTATGTAAAATATATATTATTATACATTATTATAAATTATATACCCACATCTATATCTATGTCTATATATATGGATGGAGGAGAGGGGGGAGAAAGAGAGAGTGAGAGAGGGAGGGAGAGGAACTGGCTCACACAAGTGTGGAAATCAAAAAGTCCAAAAACTGCAGGGTGAGCCCGCAAGCTGAATACCTAGGGAAGAGCTGATATTGCAGTTTAAGCCCAAAGGCAGCGTGTCGGCAGAAATCCCTCTTCTTGAGGGAGGTCAGTCCTTGTTTAAGTTAGGCCTTCAGCTGTTGATTGAGGCTCATCTACATTATGAAGGATAATGTGCTTTACTCGAAGTGTACTGACATAAATGTTAATCTCATCTAAAAATCACCTTTACCGAAACATCTAGAATAATATTTAACCAAATATCTGGGTACTATGGCTTAGTCAAATTGAAACTTAAAATTAACCGTCACTGACTCTATTTTAACTCCTTTGTTAGCCTATCAGCAATTCCTTTGTTTTGTTATTTTGGTGATTGATTCAGGATTCATAATGAACACCTTTAACTTTTGTCAGTCTACCTTCAAGTGACATTATGTAATTTAACTTATGGCAGACCTACCATAGTATACTTCTGTTATTCTCCTCCTGTGTTTTGTGCTAGTATGATCACACATTTTACTTTTACATATGTTATAGCACTCAGGAATAACTATTTGTTTAAATAATCAGTTATTATTTAAAAGGTTAAAAATAATAAAATCATCTTTCACAGTTATTATCACATATCCATCTAATACTCTTTGTCACAGGACTTCCTTCAACCATCCTGTATAGTTGGTCTCTCTGTGATGGATTCTTCTAGCTTCTGTATTTCTGCAAAGGTCGTTTCACTTTCAATTTTGAAAGTTTTTTTCTGGGCATAAAATTTTACGTTGACTTTTTTTTAGTACTTTAAAGTTATTTCTTTAGTATCTTCTAGTTTGCATTCTTTCCAACAAAGAGTGTGCTGCGGTTCTTATTGTTGTCACTCTGTATGTAATGGGACTTTTTCTGCCTGCTTCTACACTTTTTTCTTTATCATTAATTTTGAGTATTTTTTTTCTGAAATATCTTTTTATGTTCCTTGTGGTTAGGAAATCTACATTAGTCTTCTTTGATCACTGGATTTAATTTTTTTTTATCAAATTTGGAAAGTTTTGGCCATTGTTTCTTAAAATTTTACCCCCTTACACGGTGGCCTCAGTTATACATATGTTAGGATGCTCAAAGGTATCTCACAGAACACTAATGTTCTGTTAATTTTTTTTAAATTCTTTATTTCTGTGCTTCACTTCTGAATATTCCAGTCTATGTCTTCAAGTGCATTGATTTTTTTATTCTGCAATATCAAATGGCCCTTAATTATAGACAATGTATTTCCATCTCACACATTATCGTTTTCATCTCTGGAAGTTTAATTTGTAACTTTATAAAAGCTTTCCATATTTATAATTAACTTTTGTACATATGGAATATAGTTATAATAACTGTTTTAATGTCTTCAATTGCTAATTCTAATGTCTATGTCAGTTCTAAATCAGTTTCAGTTGATTGGCTTTTCTCTTCATTATGGATTGTATTTTTTCCACTTTTCTTTATGTCTGATAATCTTTGATTCAATGATAAAACTTATTAGTTTTACCTTGTTGAATGCTGGAAATTTTTGTACAACTATGTGCTCCTGAGCTTTGTTTCGGGACACTGTCAAGTTATCTAGAAACCATTGATTCTAGTAGGTCTTAAGATTTATTTGGTGGGGCCAAACTAGTCTCAGTTTGAGGGGTAATATTCCATGCCACACAAGTTATATTGTTTTGAGTGTTCAAGGAGATTTTTCCACTACAGCTGGAAAATCACGTCTTCATTTTTTAAAAATGAACTTGCTTTTCTTTATATTTTACATCATAGTTTTAAAAACTACACTGTCTGTAACTAAAAACTTACACTGTCTGTGTAAGGCAAAACTATCAACATAATTGGATGAAGGTCCCAGGAGATAATTAGCTGGACAATTTCTGGATTGCAGTATGGTAATAGAAAAGTCAGGTGAGAGCAGAACATTTTTATGCAGTAGAATGTGAATCTTCTGCATGAGTCCTTATTGTCAATGTTTTACTCGTCGTTTTGATTGTCTGAAGCTAATTCACTAGTAGATTCCTTAGAAAAGGTTCATAAGAAAAATATTTTCCAGTGTCCTGGGTATAAAAATAATTCATAGGTAATATTTTCTTTTCCTATTCATTGTAAGGTATTGCCATGAAAAAACAATGGGAATCTGATTTTTCCCCTAACTCACTTATTGTGTTTTTTTCCTGGAGGCTCAATAATTTTACTGGCATATGTTTTGGTGTTATTCATTGCAACAACAAACATTTGTTATCTCACAGTTTCTGTGAGTTAGTAAAGTAAATTCAGCTCGATGGAGTGCTTCTGACTCAGGGTCTCTTACAACGCTTCAATCAAAGTACTGCTGCGCCTACAGTCATCCCCATGCTCGACTAGGTAGTATCCACTTCCCAGCCAGCCATGTGGCCGTTAGCCTCTGACGATCCAATTCCTAGCTCATTCACATGGCTACTGGAAGGTCTTCCTTCCTCACTGGTTATTGGCTGGAGACATAAGTTCCTTCCAGAAATATGCCTCTACATAGGACTCTACATGATGTGGCAACTTGCTCCCCTCAAAGAAGAGTGTGGAAGAAGAGAAAAACAGACAGGAGGAGGCAACTAGATAGAAGTCATATTATTTAAAAAGTGCTGTCCTGGAAATGTCTTATTAGATCCATCCTGCACTCAGGGGAAAGGAAACAAACTAGGTCATGGATACCAGGAGTGGGAATCATTAGCGGCCATTTAAGCTGGAAATCACTGCAGTCATAGTGTTGCTTTTTCTAAGAAATATGGTAGGCTCTTTTAGTGAGTCATTTCAAGCCATCTTCTACTTCAGGAAATTTCTTGTTTTTTAAATGTTAAGAATTTATTTTCTGTTTAATTGCTTGATTATTTTTTTTGTTTCTTGCAATGGAAATGTATAATTTCATAGGAAGAAAATGAAAAATTATGAATAAAGATTTAAAAATAGCTTCTCAAAAAAGAATGAAAGAAAAATAACTGCTCAGTGGTAAATAAGGAAAACCCATCCCCATGTTTGTTATCACTTTAAAAAGAGAAATTTGTTTATAAGACTGGTAGAATGAGATTGGATTTATTTATTGGCCTATGTGTCATATATGGGTATAGTTACTTTCAAAAGGGGACAAATAACACGTATGGATATTCAGAATTTTGGGCAAGACCAGTTCAAAATACTTGACTTTTAAAGTAGCAATAAAATAATCTGAGCTAAAAGCAGTCATAAGATTGTTTTCAGAGATATATTGATATGAGATAATAAAGGAGATGTCTATGACAAATAATAATAGCAAAAAAGAAGTTAAATATCTATTTCTCCCAAGATTTTAGAACTTGTATTATACCTGATGAAAAGAGTGAGCATGCGGTTCTTCAAGTTAAAGAAAACTTAGTGAGAATATTTAGATATTTAAATAAAATAACTTGAGATGATGTGAATATTATTTTCAATTTATCACCAGGCCACTTTAATGCTAGAAGACAAAAATTCATTTTCTGTCTTTTTTTAACAAGTGGCAATGTAGATTTATATCCAAGGGCCATTGTATGACACTAAAAAACAACTGTAATGAAGTTGTATAAGCCTGATTACCTTTTATTCAAAAACATAGCTCCTAGTACTCCCAACTTTTTGCTAGACATGGCAACTAAAAGGTAGAAAGTCAAGTTGATTCTTGAATCTTCTGCCTAAGAAGTGGTTATCCTAAACACTGGATCCAAAGTCATAAATGACCTATTTAAGAAAACTAATTTTTAAAAGAGGTTTATTTAGCCCTGGCTGGCATAGCTCAGTGGATTGAGCTCGGGCTGTGAACCAAAGCATCGCAGGTTCGATTCCCAGTCAGGACACATGCCTGGGTTGCAGGCCACAGCCCCCAGCAACCACACATTGATATTTCTCTCTCTCTCTTTCTCCCTCCCTTCCCTCTCTAAAAATAAATAAATAAAATCTTAAAAAAAAGAGGTTTATTTATAGATTTTAGAGAGACAGAGAGATCAACATCGATTTGTTGTTCCACCCATTCACGCATTCACTTGTTGACTCCTGTATGTGTCCTGACTGGGAATCGAACCCCAAACCCTGGCATATCGGGATGACAGTTGAACCAACTGCGCCACCCAGCCAGGGCTCTAATTTTCTTAACAAAGTCATAACTCTTGGTGAAGTATGAAACCATATTAGGGATTTGATATTAGTAGTAATTAGGTTATATCCATCTTATTTTTAAATAACTACAGTATAGAACCTACCTGTGTATTTTTCCTGTCCATCTATTTCATTTAGTCAAATATAAAGAGAATGCATATCATTAAAGCTGAAGTTAAATGGACAAAAAAGATCAGAGGTATGTATATTTTCAATTCCATAACTTGAGATATGAAGTAATGGATACAAGTGAGCCCTATACAGAATATATATTTATTTCAGAGGCTTCGTGTGGCTGTGCTTCCCTATTGTTGCCTATTTCTCCTCCCCGTTGTACTCTGGTAGAACGTACTCAGAGTATTGTGGTTGGATAGACCAAGAGCAACACTAATGTGAAAACAGAGCCTCACATTCTGTCCACCCCAAACTCTACCTCTGCCCCCTTCTAATAAAAAATTAAAAATAATAATAATAAAATGATGCAGATTTAAGCCTCAGCTTTTTTACATGGTTAGAAAATAAATGTTTGGCACATCATTTCTGGAGAATGTCTCATCACTAGATGTTAAGCTTTTGATATTTAATAAATATAATAATGGCACCAGATATTTTTGGTGGACATTTTATTAGCATTCCACGCAGTTGGACAATATTAAACAAGTCATTCATTCTGTTTGTTATTTGGTAACTAGTGTACTTACAGATAGTTGCAAACTCACCGTCTCTTTTTTGGCATAGTACTTAAATTTTTCTGAGAGCAAATCCTATCTGGCTTTTTGTTTAATATTCATGGATTTATACAATGGTTTCTAAATCCCTAACTGGAATTTGTCCACATATAACAAAATTATCCTCTATAAACTCACAAATTTCTTCCCAGAGCTATTGCAAGGCTCTAATAAAAATAGAACTCTTAATTGCAAGCTATGTGTTCTTTTGTTCAAAAATGGCAATGTTAATTTATTGGGTTATTAGATGAAGATGACATGATATCACCAGCAAGGTACAGCATAAGTTGTCATTGATACTCACCCTCTCCCAGAAGACACTCTGTAATGGAGATTGTGTGCGTGTGTGTACACACACACATGTTCATCATAAAACTGAATTAGCGCTTAAGATGTTTTTCTTTCCTGCTTGTGTTTTAAGCAGTAAGACATACATTTGGCTCTTGATAATCAAAGACAAGCTGGAAAGCTTTTCTAAACTCAGTTTGGTACTGTGCTGCTATAGTGTGTGTATAATAGAGAACACAGTAGTTTTTGTATACTTTGTGTACAAGGATATTTCGTGTTCTAAGTCTAGTGATTTATGACAAATTCACCTTTGATGTTTAAAGCAGACTCTATGCTCCATTCTTGTCACTGGATATCTCTTTCCCCTTAACTCTGTAGTAATGTGAACTGTAGTAACTGCTAAACTAACACTAAAATAATTCTCTTTTCAGTTAAATAGTAAAGGAAATCTGATATGTTTAATAACCATCAAGTATTTTAACAAAATACTTACCAAAGATCTGTCACTTTTCTAATGTAGCCGTTAAAATATTTTTAATGAAATCCGGAAAGTGGTAAATCCAACCTTTAAAATTTAGGCTAAATGCAGAAACCTTGAGCATTTTCTTCTACTCTTGATCTCTAAAGTTTAAAGATGGATTTACAACTTTCCCAATTGGCTAAAATTTCTTATTTATGTGTTAATTCAGTGATTCTGTACTGTTATTACTCCCATAATCTTAGAAGGTACACAGAAATAACTGAATAAAATAAGAACTAGATCATCCTTAGTTCTGAAAGATTTCTTCTATATATGATGGAGGCTTTTTAAATTAAGTGCATGAAAATCTATATTTTAGTTTTTTGACTGTATTTGTGAAAGAAGACTCTTTTACAAAAGCCAAATTAACATTATAGTGTGCTTTTTGAGATTTTGAACACACTATATCTTAGACACTAAAATAAAGTCTGGCAATGCATCCGATAAAATTATTGTATTGACAAGAGAGGCAGAGACCCTGTGGAAGAGAGACTGGGTGGAGGCAGGGCACACAAACAAAAAATGTTATGCATAAATTTTATATAAAATATAAAGATAAATACAGTGCCCATAGAACTATATAAATAATGAATAGCCCCTGTTGTCTTGTTTATTATTTTACTGAAACAAATATGTGAAATAATTTCAGATATGGCAATATATTTAAGAGTGCAAAACTGTGACTCTAATAAGCTCTGAATTTATTACTCAATAGTTATTTATTTAGGTACTCTGACATCTAGGTTAAAGAACTATTATCTATTACATACATACTGCATTCCAGCTGCTGTCAGCTATTTTATCTATATTATCTCATTTTATGTTTACTGCAACTATGTGAGACCATTATTTAACTGGTTTCCATGTCAACTATTTCTAACTATCATAGAAATATGATTGGCAGCCTCCAGCCTCACCCCAAACTGCTTTGTCTCCACTGTACTTTCTGAGCACATAGTGAGATTCAGATTCCCCTCCCTGCGTATCTGTTCCATCACTCTTGGGATCTGTTCCAATGTCCTGTCCCTGGGACTGAGTTCAGGTCTTGTTTGTTGAAACTCTTCATTAGTTTGATCTCCTACCTTCAAAACCTATCACCTCAGCCCATTTCCCACCATCACAAGTGGCAAAACCGTCACTGTATGCTCTTATTTTTCCCTGTTCTGAGAGACAGACTAGATTCTACATCGTGCCCATGCTGCTTCCTCTCAGGTTCCAGCGATGATGGTCAGGTTCCTGCTGCACCTGCTATAGCCTTTTCCAACTCCCTCCTCTCTATTATGTTGTCTACGACCAAGAGGTCAAGGGTCATGCATCAGTTTTGCCTGCCTTCCAATATATGAGGATTGAAGACACCTGAAATCCTCTGCCCCAGGGCACAGGTACTAGACAAAAGCAAGTAATCTGAAAGTCTACTTGATCTTTCACCCTGCTACTTAGTATCTACGTTATCAAGAGTAAATTTCTTAACTCCTCAGGGCTTTGGTGTGTTCATCCCTTAACTAGGAATAATACTTTCTGAAACAACACTATAAATTAGTGAGAAGATATGTAGATGGCTTACCTCACTGTCCAATACAATGTAGACAATCAATAAAGATTATTTATTTTTATAGTATTATTATATCATTGAGCTGAATTTCCCTTTCTTGCCTGTGTATATTTTCTTAGACCCTTTATTCCAGGTACCTTGAATACCCAGAGTTTCTTGATCCACATTTCTTTTATTCATTACTTGTCCCAAAACACTGAAGTCCAGGGAAAAAACATCCTTGATATTTCAGCTCATTAACTGTGCCTTGTCACTCACCATTTCTCAGCCCGTTTCGCAGTTGCTGGGCACCGTTCCCGTTCTCCTTAGCCTCCCATCTATCAGATAGATTCTTTAACAACCTGGTCAGCTTCCAACACTCCCTTAAATCTACTCTGCGTTTTCTAAACTACATCCCAGCATGCTCTTTTGGGTTGAGAATTCCCTGGATGCCCACCACTGTTTCTATTTTATTTCCAGCTGTGGGCCCCTTTTGCAACTGTTACTCCAGCTTCCATATGGTCCGGCATTCCTGGTCTCAGCGACACGGTCTCCTCCCACTTGTGGCTTGGCGTGCACTGCTCAGCAATGATCTCTGAACTCGGTGCTAGTGTTGGTGCTGACGAAGCACACAAGAACAAGTGTGGAAATCCACAGACACAGATTGTTTAGCTATTGCATTGACAAGAACAATCATCCAGTACGCAGAATGCCATCTTTAAACTCTGGGAACAAGCTTTCTACTATAATGTACTTGAATTCAGTATTTTTTATTCCTGGACATATTATGGCTTTTAAGACTCTCTTTCGGAAACATACAGACAACTTTGTTTTACCTTGAACTACTGTGTTCCACTAAATAACCATGTGCTAAAGTTGCAACCAAAGGGAAGTTTTGAGAAATTGAAGTATCAGCTGTGTTGACAAACACTATCACGTGTAATGGAAGGGATATGCTTCAAAGCTAAGTCAGTGTGATTTCAATGTTATTAAAATGAGTTGAAGTTGTTAGGGTTTTTTTTTTCCTCCTATAAATTAGTCGAAAATTTTCTGGATTCGGTTTCAATCTTTGTCATTATCTTAATAAAAAAGCTACAGAAACAGATTTAACATCATAACCTATTTTACACTGGTAAGTTTCCAACTGATTACAAAGAACTGATCCACTAAAAATTGGCAAGTGCTATTGGTAGCCATTGTTCTTCTAAATGATTGTTCAACCTTAATAAATTCCTCCTCCATAATTAATGTACTTTCAAATAAACACATTATATTATTTTTTCAGTTAATCTTTAGGAAGTTAAGAAGGTCAATTTAAAATAAGACCTAAAATTTCCATCTTCTATAATAGGGAATTTTAATCTTAATATGTATGCTTTAAAAAATGCCAGTCATGCCATTAAAATATTTGAGCAAGCTGAATACTAGCATAAATCACACTTTATCAAAATTATTTCCCCTGATTAATTGTATCCATAAGGAAATGATTATTTTTATTTCTACCTCCATATTGTCTCATTAGCTCTTAAATTTTAGTATTTACTTGGAATATAGTGCTGTTCACTTAAATCATTTTACACGATGTTTTAGAATTTACTTTTGTAGAGTTCTTGACCACCTGGTCACATTCAGACTTTCTAGCCAATTGTAACTTATTGTGAACATGGTTAATAGGTATTAGTTTTAATAAGTTTTTAAAAATTCACAATCTGAATTATAGAAAAATATTGTTTTTCTATAAAACTAGAAAGTGTACCCTGAAAAGTGTGGCTCAGTTGGCTGTGCATCATTCCACAGAGTGAAAGGTCTCTGGTTCGATTCCCTGTCAAGGGCACTGCCTGGGTTGCGGGTTCTTCCGGTTAGGGTGTGCGCACAAGGCAACAGATAAATGTTTCTTTCTCACATCCATGTTCCTCTTCCTTTTTATTCCTCTCTTTCCCTCTCTCTAAAAATAAATAAATAAAATCTTTTTAAAAGAACCTAGACAGTGTAAGACAGTTCAAAACTATAGAAAGTGTCCTGTGCCTCAGGTAAAAAGCAAATCAGACCTAAAGGAAGTTATTTTCATATGAATGCAAGGATGTTGACAAAGTAAATCTTCCAGTCTTCTAGAACTCAGCCAGATAGGAAGCTAATTTACTGCTGGCTGATGTCAAAAGCAATCTAACTTGTCCACTGCAGAAGCCACACAAAGAAGATTATTCCTAAGTGCACTACCTTGATAAGAAGTCATCCTCTGAGCATAATCAGGAAATACAATGACCAGAACCAGAACTGGAGTTTTAATAATAAAAGACAGTAAATCCTCTTTATAACTTTTATGATATAAAAGTAAAATATAACACAGGCAGATTACTCTAAATTTAAGTTACCTCAAAATCAGTGAAAAATAAATTTTATAAACTAAAAAGTGACCATGTATTTTGGATGTCAAATACAGTTTATAGAGACCCCAAATGGAATTCCATTTTGATTAACTAATTCAATCAGTAAATACTAGTCAGGACATAATCAAATTTTTTTTTTTCCAGAATACTAATAGCTATTTGTTGTTTTGATTTGCCAAAAATCTCCAAGCTAGTTTTCACTATTTCCTGGATTTTGCTCTGGATTTCAGAAAAACTACAGTGACTTTTTTCTAACTGTTAGAAGGTGCTATGATTCTAGTGCAAATTTCTCATAACAGGAATCAAATATGCATATTCATCATGCCTACAGTATAATTAAGAGTATTAGTTTTGGTGCCAAAGTCCAGGATGATTGTCCTAAATGTGTGTATGGTCAGACCTCTATCTATTACATCTGCCTGTGGTTCACAGGTCCTGAAATTAAAGGCACACAGCAACTATACTAAAAATTTTAATGGATTGACTTTAAATTGAACTTCCACATGAGTCATTTTCTTTTTAAGCCTAATTCTCATCCTTGGATCTTTGTAGACATTCAAAAGTTATTGAATTTTTGCTGACTTTTTATGTTATGATTATAGTAACTATCATGATGACTTTTATCTGTTTGTATCAACTATTTTGTTCATTAAGAATCCATTTGGAATTTTAATGTTTCACAGGATGAATTTGTTTTACAACCCGTCATGAGCATATGTTCACAAAATAGTCTTTCCTGTAAGTTAGCCTGGCAACTTCTCAGCTAGCTGCCTGCTGAGCAACCCAGCACCAAGGAATAGACAAGAGTCACACCAGGTAACTATGCTATTCATTCAGCTTTTATTGAATGCAGGTTCACTCAAAGTAGAACATCAACAGACATTAATACCTTATTCATACTAACAATCTAACATAAATATATCAAACACACAGCGATTAATGGAGGATAACGAACCCGAGTCACAGAATCAGCCTGCAGGTCCCGGAGACCAGCACAGTGGGCAAGGGAGTTGTCAGTGTCTTGCAAGGAAGGATCTCTGCAGCCAGGCGGGCAGCGGGGCAGACAAAGTCCTCAGTTCTGCAGGGCAGAGCCTTCAGTGCCCATGCCAAGGAAGATCGGTGTGGTGTGGAGCAGCACTCTGGCGTGTGGAGTTCAGCTGTCTGGCCAGTGGTCTGGAGCCTGCCTTGTTTATACCTTGAAAATTGTGTATTCTATCCTCCTGGTCTCTTGATAAGTGTCTCAGCACCCCTGATGCCAAGTGTGGAATTTCCCTGGGAGTCTACCTATGGGTGGTTCCCACTCTGCAGTCATAGCTATTCTGATCACATGTGCAGGTATCTTAGATATGTCTTCTTGCCAGATGTGTCTAGTGTGACTTAGGTAGTTTCCTTCTTGAACCAAAGTGTCATGGCTGATTGGTAGCCATCTTGGTTGACATGAGTGACTCCATTTTGTTTTATATACTTTATGCTATTTTGACTAAAGAAATGACATTTTATTGGTCCTGCTCTCCATAAACCAAATTAAAAAGATCCAATCAGAAATAAGAAAAATGATATTAAGCTTATAAGTTAGACAACTGGGTTGAAATTCTGGGTCTTATACATTCTTAGAGTGTAATCTTGCTGGGGGTTGGTACAATTAATGGGTGAGGTGGCAATTTGTCTAAAACACTCTTTTCGTATTAAAATCTCTAATTCTAGATCACACTAATGCTTTTAAAAAGCACTGATCACTCCAGTTTACACCCAGATTTATATCTATTCAGATATCATATTTACCTTCATATACTATCTTTGTACAGTGTTCTGGAGAATAAGTAGAAGGACTTGGGCTAATAGCTAAATTTCCAGCATTGAAAATATGTTTACCATAATGCAGCTCTCTTGAACATAAATTATATGTGGACAGCCCTCAATATCTGCTGCACATTTGACATGAAATGGGGCTAACTCCAAGCAGCAAGACTAAAGAAATATTTTCAAATTTTTGCTCAATGCGCCAGACATCTGGCCCAACTATAGGTAGCTCGGGAATCACTCAGCTGAACAACCTGGCATGTAGCCATGAAACACGGAATGACTCTCTTTGATCTGAGGCTTTCGCTGGGACTGTGAGCCTGTCAGTTGGAGTTGTTCGCTAGATAATAGTTATTGATGGTCATCAAAGGATCATCATTACTTATTCACATGAGAAGGCTCACACTGTGCTGCTCTTTTTACTCTCATCAGTAGATCACAGTTAGAGGAACCTTCAAAAAATAAGTTAAAGCATATCATGGAAACAGCTAAATCATAAATTATTAGGTTAAAACTTGAAGTGTTAAAATAGACACAATTTACTCATTTTATAATCACTGGGAGAATTAACTGGCTTATTACATTATGTTATGGATGAACTCATTTTCTTTATCAATTTCCAACTGAAGAAATCCTAAAAGGGTTAATATTTGGGAGTCAACTAGACAGATGGTAGTCCTCACAGTCATGAGAGTATCAGGCTAGTTTCTACTCTCAGGAAAAGGACTAGCAAGAGTTTCTTCCAGTTACTATTGAGGTATAACAAATTATTGGCCTGAAATGTTAGTGGCTTAAAATAGCCCTTTTAGGATATGCTCATAGACACTGTAGGTAAGGAATTCAAAGTACAGTGAGGATGGTTTGTATCTTTTCCATGATGTGAGGAGACCTAGCTTGGAAGCCTAACTGCTAGGAGTATATTGATGGCTGGAAGTGAGAAATATTCTGGGTGTCTTCACACATAAGACATAGCTGATGCTGGTTACATCTAGGACCTTAGTTGAGGCTTCCAGCTGCAACACTGGTAATGTGGCTATTTGGCACAGATTTCCTCACAGCATGGTAGCTTTGAAATACTCATACTCCTCACCTGGCATCTCAGAATTCCAAAAGTGAGTGTGCCAGAGATCACTGGGCAAGCAGTGTCACTCTTTCAGACAGCTTCAAAGGCCATACAGCATCTCTTCCACTAAATTCTGTTGTCATATAAGTCACAAGTGTTCCCATATTTAAGGGAAAGGAACATAGACACAAAGTCTCTGTGATGATTGTCAAAAAGTGTGTGTCATCTTACTGAAACTGCCATGGCTACAAATGTGACCCCGGGGCTGGGGCACTACAGGATTTCAGGGCAGATCTCTGCCACCATCAGCCCAAGCAAAACATAAAATTAAAATTTATGCTCTTAAAATATCAAAATCAAGATAATAAAAAGACAGGCCATTAACTAAGAGAAAATATTTGCAAAAGGCACATCTTACACAGAACTGTTGCCTCAAATACAAGGAATTCTTAAAACTTAATAATAAGAAAACACAACTCTATTACAAAATGGGCTAAAGAACTGAACAGACTTCACCAAAGATGACATACAGGTGGCAAGGAATCACATGAAAAGATCCTCTACCTCATGAGCATCAAGGAAATGCAAATTAAAACAATAATGATATACCACTGCGTGCCTAATAAAATGACCAAATCCAAAACACTGACACCACCACCTGCTGGATGTTGAACGACGGAAACTCATTCATTGCTGGTGAGAATACAAAAGGATACAGCCACTTTGGAAGATAGTTTAGCTGTTTCTTACAAAACTAAATATACTCTTATTATACAATCTGACAATTGTGCTGTGTGACAATTATGTATTTACCCAAAGGAGCAAACTTATGTCTATACAAAAACCTGCACATGGATGTTTGTAGGAACTTTATTCATAATTGCCAAACTTGGAAGCAACCTAGATATCCTGCAGTAGGTGAAGGAATAAATAAGTTGTAGTATATCCAGGCAATGGAATATTACTCAGCACTAAAAAGAAATGAGCTATCAAGCTATGAAAAGACATGGGAAAATTTAAATGCATAATAGTAGAGAAAAGAGCCAAACTGAAAAGGTTACATGCTGAATGATCCTTCCTGTATGACAATCTGGAAAAGGCAAAACTATCAAAACATTGAAAAGATCACTGGTGCCAGAAGTTTGGGAAAAGGGTGGGATGAATAGGTGGAGAGCAAAAGATTTTTAGGGCTGTGAAACTATCCATGTGATACCGTAATGGTAGAATCATGTCATTATACAATCGTCTGGGCCCATAGACTGCACAACACCAAGAGTGAGCTGTAATGTAAGCTGTGGACTTTGGGTGATTGTGACCTGGGAATGTAAGTTCATCAGCTGTAACAAACGCACGGCTCTGGTGGGGGCTGGTGCTCATGGGGGAAGCTGTGTGTGAGTGGGGACAGAGGGTATGTAGGAAACCTTCATACCTTCTGCTTAATTCTACTGGGAAACTAACACTGCTCTAAAAAACAAAGTCTTTTTTTCTTTTAAATTAAGCAAATCAGATCACAGCCTGAAATCATAGTACCAAACCAGATCCAGATATTTTATTTATCCAGACCTTTAAAATCTACCCATCTCCTATATTTCTCCATCCCAAGGAATATTTCCATTTTCTTGAGCCAACAGTTGTTGAATGTCTTCTTAATGTAAAGCTCTGTGTTTGTAGTTCCATACACAATAGAAGAGTGGCCCTATTGTGTTATGACCAGTGTGGAATATAAGAATAAAGTGTAGCAGGTGAGTTCCAAAGCAGTCAGTGAGTGAAACTCTTTAAAGGATATCAAAGCTCTTGTTCAGCATTTCCTTATTATATGACCCATTAGTAGTATTAATTTCCTGAGAACAAAAGAAATGAAAAAGAAAATACATTTCTTTCTGATGTTTCCAGCCTGCATACTAGATCAACTAAGAATCAAAGATCATTTATCTAGGGGCCAGCTAACATATTATTTTTTAAAAAATGAAGTTATGCTTATCTACATAAGGATAAGTATGTAAATAAACAAATATCTGTAACCAGTAATAAAAGGTTTCCTTCAGACTTCTGAGCTAAAAAGCAATCTAGAATTTGATGAAAGAACCTTTTTTTTTAAATACAAAGTAAATGGAATACTGTTAGTATTCAGTCTCCTTACAAAAGCTATTGTCATCTTCTACATTTTATGAGCTGAATGGAAACAAATTAAAGACAAAGCATTAAGGACTGAGGATGTCTACTCCTAACTAGTTTTCAATATAAAAAAGAAAACCAGGAAAGTCAATAAACATAAGTGTCATTTTCGTAAGTGCAGTAAATATAGTTTTAGACCTTTGTCATTATCACTTTGACTGATCCACATTAAATTGTTAGATTTTCTGGCAACTAGTCCCCTAAAATAATTTTTTAACTGACAGCATCTTATTTTTTTAATTATGATTTATTTTTTTAGTTGACATACAGCATTATATTAGTTGGAGGCATACAACCCTTTAATTACATATTTCTATAACTTACAAAAAGATCACATCAGTAACTCGAGTACTCATCCGACACCATATATGGTTTTTACAATATTATTGACTATATTTCCTATAGTCAGTATCTCCTGTATTTTACATGCTCATGCCTATTCTGTAACTACCAATTTGTACTTCTTAATCCCTTCCCCTTTCTCACCCTTCCCCCTCCCAGCCCCACCAATCTGACAAACATCAAAATGTTCCTGGTACCTATGATTCTGTTTCTGTTGTGTTTGTTTATTTTGCTTTTTAGATTCTGCATAACAGTGAAATAATTGGCATTTGTCTTTCTCTGTCTGACTTACTTTATTCAGCACAATACCCTCTAGGTTCACTCATGTTTTCTGTAGATTCTTCTTTATGAATGAACCATACTTTGTTGTATATAGGCACCACTTCTTTATCTATTCATCTATTGATAAACACTTAGATTGCTTCCTTATCTTGGCTATTGTAAATAATGCTCCAATAGCCCTGGCTGGCATAGCTCAGTGGATTGAGCACAGGCTGCGAACCAAAGCATCGCAGGTTCGATTCCCAGTCAGGGCACATGTCTGGGTTGCAGGCCATGGCCCCCAGCAACCGCACATTGATGTCTCTCTCTCTCTCTCTTTCTCCCTCCCTTCCCTCTCTAAAAATAAATAAATAAAATCTTTAAAAACATTAATGCTCCAATGAACATTTGCATGTATATGTCTTTTTGATTTAGTGATTTGAGTTTCTTCAGATAAATACTTAGAAGTGGACCTGCCAAGTACTTCTTTGTATCTTGTTGTAGCCTTTATTTTATAGTCTATTTTGTCTTGTATATGTGTTGCTACCCCAGCTTTTTTCTCCATCTCCATTTTTATGAAATATCTTTTTCCATCCTTTTACTTTCTTTTTTTTTAAGATTTTATTTATTTATTTTTAGAGAGGGAATGGAGGGAGAAAGAGAGAGGGAGAGAAGCATCAATGTGGGGTTGCTGGGGGCCATGTCCTGCAACCTAGGCATGTGCCCTGACTGGGAATCGAACCTGCGATGCCTGGTTCGCAGCCGCGCTCAATCCACATCCTTTTACTTTCAATGTGTGTCTTTTGATCTGAAGTCTCTTGTAGACAGCATGTGTAAGGGTCTTGTTTTGTTTTCCCTTCGGCCACTACATGTCTTTTGATTGGAGCAATTAATCCATTTGCGTGTAAAATAATTTCCAATGGATATGCATTTATTGCCACTTTATTATTCATATTTTGGAAGTCTGTTTCTTCTTCTTCTTCTTCTTCTTCTTCTTCTTCTTCTTCTTCTTCTTCTCCTTCTCCTTCTCCTTCTCCTTCTCCTTCCCCTTCTCCTTCTTCTTCTTCTTCTTCTTCTCCTCCTCCTCCTCCTCCTGCTGCTGCTCCTTCTCCTTCTCAAACAAGATTCTTAAACATTTCTTGCAATATTGACTTGGCGGTGATAAATTCCTTTTGCTTTTAATTGCCTGAGAAGCTCTTTATATGTCCTTCAACTTTAAATGATAGCTTTTCTGGTTAGAGCAATCTTGGTTTTAGGTCCTTGTTTTTCACCACTTTGAATATTTCTTGCCAATTCCTTTTGGCCTGCAAAGTTTCTGTTGAGAAATCAGCTAACAGTCTTATGGGACCTCCCTTGTAGATATGTAGCTGCTTTTCTCTTGCTGCCTATGATTCTGTCTTTGTCTTTAACACTTGGCATTTTAATTATCATATGTCTTGGCGTGGCCTGTTGGGATTCACCTAGTTTGAGAATCTCTGCACTTCCTGGACTTTCGTGTCTATTGACCTCACCAGGGCAGGAAATGTTTTCATTTTTCTTCACATAGGTTATTCATTTTTTGCTTTCTCTTTTCTCACCCATCTTGCTCAGAATTCACACTATCCTCTTTAATTTTTAATTTATTTTTGCTGCTCTGATCGGGTGTCTTCTGCTCCTTTATCTTCCACACCTCTGATTCACTCCTCTGCATCATCTGCTCTACAGTGGATTCCCTGTAATGTATTCTTCATTTACGCTCATGTATCCTTATTTCTGATTGATTCCTTTTTATGTTTCCTATTTCTGTTTTTATGTTTTTTATCTCCTTGGTGAAGTTCTCATTAAGTTCACCTACTCTTAAGTCCATTGAGCATCCTATAAACCAGTGTTTTGAACTCTACATCTGGTAGATTGCTAGTCCCCATTTTGTTTAGATTTTTTCCCCTGGAATTCTTTTCTGTTCTTTCATTTGAGACAAGTTTCTTTGTCTCCTCCACTTAGTTGTGTTCCTATGTTTGTTTCTATGTACTAGGTAGAGCTGCTACTTCTCCCAGGCTTGATAGAGTGGCCTTATATAGTAGTGCCCTGTGGCACCCAGTGGCACAGTCTCCCCAATTACTCAAGCTGGGTGCTCTAGATGCACGCCCTGCTTGGGCTGTGAACATTCTACTGTTGGAGTTGAGCATTGATTGCTGTTGGCATGCCAATGGGAGGGATTTACCCCCATGCAAATCAGCTGTGAGGACTATGCTCAGTCACTGTGGAGGATCAGCTGTGCAGAGACTGACCTCACAGAGCTGCAGTTACTTCACCAGGCCTCGGGTGCTCAGTGAGTCCACCCCTTGAGTGTGTTGTTCATGGAGGTGGTTGGGTGGTGCTTCTATGTGGTCTGAATCTGTCCACCAGGTTTATTGGCTGTGAGGCCTCCCGGGAAGTGCAGTCCAAGGTCAGCTACCACCTGTGCCCTCCCCAGGGCCACTAGCGTGAATTTCAAATGTGATCTGCAGATGACTGCTACTTTTGCTGGGCTTTAAGCCCAGGTCAAGCTGTGAACCAAGGCTGGCTGCTGATAGTGCTGGGCCTGGGCAATTCAGCAGGAGGTATGGGGTATGCTGAGGCCAGGTGCTGTTTGTTTAAGAGATTTTAGGAAAGTCAGCATCATGAGCCAAGACAGGCTATTTGTATGGAAAAGCCACTGGAAATGGCTTGGGTGGGCCTGAAAGTTGAATGGAGTGGGGTCTCAAGTAATCACCAGGGTGGGGTGAACAGTTTTAGCTAGGTTAATGGAGATGTAGATATGGCACCTGCCTGCCAGCTTTGTTGGGGGAAGGCTCAGAAAAGGAACTATGGCCTCTGCCGACACTTCTATCTGGCACAATTTTGCCCCTCCAGCTCTTGCTCTGATGCCAGAAAATTCAGTTCATCCCACTGTATTCTTTATATAACTAGTGCTTTTCAAGCTGCTGTCCCAGCACAGGATCTCAGAGTGAGTAAGTCCTGGCACAGGCCCTGTAAGAGAAACTCCTGGGACTCTAAAAGCTCTGTCTCACTCGGTCACAACCCCTGTTGATTGTTCCAGCTACATGTTATGGGGATTTCTCTTTCTGGCACTGGAACCCTGGGCAGGAGGGGAACACTGGTATGGGGCTGGACCCCTGGCTCCTCAGTAGGGACCTCCACAGCTGAGATATCCCTGCTGATTTTTAATCACCACATGTGGGTGTGGGACCAGCCTATTCCATATCTCTGCCTCTTTTACCAGTCTGGATATGACTTCTTCTTTATATTGTTAGTTATAGGACTTCTTATCAGCTAGATTTCAGGCATTCTGAATGATGATTGTTCTGTAATTTAGTTGTGATGTTGATATGGTTGTGGGAAGTTCAGAGTGCCACATTTACCTACACCACCATCTTGACCAGAAGCCAACTATATCTTATTCTTTAATAATTTGCACCAAAGACTACCAGAGTGGGAATTAAAAAACAACCTTATGTACCGTGGTGGTAAGTTTTAACTCAGGTTACATTTTGGGGCACTGGTAATGAAGTTAACATCTCTTGGATTCATTGATATTTATCCATGGAATCTGCAGTTTATGTTGGACTAAAAGAGTAACTTTATAATTTTCCTAAAAGGTGTAAATTTAACAAATAAAAATATTTATCATTAGGAAAATAAGGAAAGAGAGAAAATTAGAGAGAAAAAAAAGCCTAGAGAAATTTTTTTAAAAAAGTAATGGGTCAGGATTAAAGAGTAGAACATAAATATTAAGTCCATGGGTACAAAAGAGGCAAAACAATTAATTAATTGATTGATTGATAAAGATGATATATCTATTATGTGCTTCAGAAATGTGAAGAACAGAATCAACAGAATCTCTGGCAGCTTATAGTTTAATAAGACATATAATAAACAAAAAAATTAGATATGTAAAATGATTAAAAATTATAATTAGTGGGAAAGACATAACCATTGAATATTATTAGAAAATGACTTGAATAAATCAAGAGAGAACAATTTCTTTGGATGAGGTATCTAAAAATTGTTTTAGAAGATGGTATTTTAGTTAGACATATAACATAACATTAAACAAAGTGGGAGAGGAACCAACTACCCTGTATATAGAATTTTAGGTACTCCAAGGCAGGACTTGGAGTTTAAAGATACATAAAGAAAACCAATGATGCTTAAAAATTATTAAGGAACTAATACATGCCAGACACTTAATATGTACTAACCTAATTACAAATACAAACATGACAACAAATATAACACACCTATGGTGTAGATACTGTTTTCATTCTTTCATCTCTGTTTAGTGGAAAAGGAAACGAAGCCCCAGAATGGTGAAGTCATGTGTTGAAGGCCGTACAGCTAACAAACGTAAGAACTAGAATAGAAGCAGGCATTCTGATTTTGGTTTTGTTTTTGCTGAGATGGGAAATCTAGCAAAATAATAGTTGGAAAGCATCAGTGCATGAAAAGCTTTTTTTTAAATAATCAAGTTTGAGCTAGTTGATAGTAAAGAGCTGAAGGCATCTTTTGACCGATTAGATGCAATTGGCAATTGCATATAGATGATGAGCATATGGTCCTGGTTGAATACTTAAATTTAGGGATTATGTAGATAAGAAAGTTTGAGTTCCATGTTAGACAGGAGTAAGAAGACTAGAATATGCTTCATATAAAACAAACAAGTGGAACAGACTAAATAAGTAAAACAATGGTTTTCAGGGTGCTGGATGTCAGGTAACATAGTGCACAGATATTTGAAAGACTGAAATAAAATAATGTGAGTCCTCTCTTGAGGGAGTTTCCAGGCTGCAGTGCAGGCAGGGGGAACTGAGATAAGGTCCGGCAGACTCTCTGAGTTGAGAACATAGAGCCAGAACTCCAGGAAGACCGAAGTATGGAACTTGACAGAAGAGAAATAACTTCCTTGCATTAGCATCATGAAGATTGCATGTGATATGCAAAATGCTCAATATTTGACAGAGTCAGTGCTCAATATCTCAATCAGCAAGTTCAGTGAGCTCCGTGTTATGATAGCTTCATTATGACAAAGAAACAAAAAAATAAATAAAGCTGAGCATCATGTACTAAGTTGGGTAGTACATGATACATTTATAAAGGAGAGCTAATTAAAATGTGGTCTCCAAGTGTTCCACCTACCATTTTCAATTTCTAAGTGCTGGGTTATTTTTCTCCAGTGTTGAAACACATGGAGTTTTAACTTTAATGAAAAGTTCAGTTTATCCGAAAGAGTAGTTCCAACTCTGTAATGCCATCTATTTGGATAACTTGGGCTCATTTTTCACAATGATTTTAATATTTTTGTCAGTTTTCATTAATGTGACTGCTGATTACTTTTAGATATGAATAGAGAATGTATATGATCCATTAATTGTGTACAAGACTCATTTTCAAAAATCCTCAGTGATTTATTTTTTCTCCTTCGACCTTATGCAGGTAGAGGTAACTGCTACTGGCCAAAAACGCAGGAGACTTAGTTGTAACAGAAAGGCCTTTATGATGAACCGTGCACATGATGCTGGGCAAATATTGTGAGATTCCTTCTTGAAATGAAAACTTTGAGAACATTGTCCTAAGTAAACAGGGTATGGTACTCTTTAAATTTTTATTTTTGGCATGGGACCTTCTAAACTAAGGCTGATTTAGATTTTTAGCATATAAATCTGATGTGACTTTTCTAACTTAACACAAGCTCAGTATGTGCCATTAGCGACTTGCATCTTTTTTCTTTCAAACTTTGTGTAATTATTACCAAAATAATTTCATAAATTCTGTCCCTCTCTATGCTTTACTTTGACTGAAAGATGAATATATTCTATGATATTTAGAGAAATAAAAGGTTTATACCTGGAACTTAAAATCAGAACACTGTAGAGAAAATATTAACTAACCCAACTGAGAAAAAATATTTAATGGATTTATTAAGTTGCTCTTTATAAGAAAAACTTCAGATTTGAAATGACAATTGCTTTCTAAAAGTCATGACAAAGCCCTAGACAGGGTGGCTCAGTTGGTTGGACATCATTCTGTAAACCAAAGGGTCCCTGGTTTGATACTGTTAAGGGTACTTGCCTGGGTTGCAGGTTCATTTCCCACCTGAGGCTTGTACAGAAGGCAGTCAATCAATGTTTCCCTCCCTCTTCTTCTCCCACCCATCCCTTATCTATAAAATTAAAGATAAACAGTAAATTAAATAATGAAAATCAGTACAAAAAAATCATTGGCATATACTTTCTTAAAAACTTCAAACACTTTGTGATGAAAACTTGTTCTCAGCCTTGATCCAAGCCAGAAGAAAATATAGTAATTGTATGTCAGAGCCCAAATAAGCATTGAACTGAATGTACTCAGTCAAATTATTTTGGATTAATAAATGTTTATTTGCAAAAACGTATTTTTGCCCCTAAATAAAGTTGCCTTTTTATTTGTACAGATGAATTGTACAAAACTCAAACATTTAATAATTAAAACAACAGTGTTGATGTTTTCTATCAAAAGAGAAAAGAAGACTATTTTCTCTGCAACATTACACTAATACCTAGTCCTTTCCCTTTCTTTTCTCTCTTTACCCCTGAATTGAAGTTAGAGACTAGTTAATCTCCAACAGGCAGAACTTGATTTACCAAGAAGCTAACCAACTTTAATCTTCAGGGCTCCTATTTGCAATAAGCCCTTCTGGGTGCTGGGGATTGTAGTCTCTAGATGAAGAGAAAATAAAACTCTCGGGCAGTATTTCCAAATAAGCATTTCTAGTAAACTGCTTGAATAGCACAGGATGGATAGAACTGGGGAATATTGTGCTAAGTGAAAAAAGCCTGTTGGCGAAAGACAAATACCATGTGATCTCACTTATAAGAGGAACATAATGAACAAACTAAATTAAGCAAAATAGAACCAGAGACATGGAAACATGGAACAGGGTGACAGTTGTCAGAGGGGTGGGGGAGAATGGTGGAAAGAAGGGGAAGAGACTATTTAAAGAATGTATATGAATGACCCACAGACGTGGACAATGGTGTGGAGATTGTGGGAATGAGGGGCAGGTTGGGTGGAGGAGGGCAAAGGGGGAAAATTAGGAGAACTGTCATAGAATAACATTTTTTTAAGTTGGATTTCCAAGCCTTTGGTAAAATTTGTTGTGCTTTATTTTCTCCTTTTAAATAAATATTCATTTTTGCATTTGCTTTTAGATTTGTAAATTTGTATTATGAACGAAGTTCTGTTCACCCAAAATTTGTAGGTTGAAGTCCCAACCCCAAATGCAATTGTATGTGAAGATATAACCTTTAAGGACGAAATTAAGGTTAAGTATATTCATAAGGGTGGACCCCTGATCCAGTGGGACTGGTATTCTTAAAGGAAGAAGAAAAGACACAAGACAGAGAAGATGGCATCTAAAAGTCAAGAAGAAAAGTCTAAGCAGAAATCAACTCTGCTGACACCTTATCTTGAACTTCCACCCTCCAAACTATGAGAAAATAATTTTCTGTTTTTTAAGACACACAGTCTGTGGTATTTTGTTTTAACAACCCAAGCAAGCTAATACAGTATTCTTTTCCTTAAAGGACCCCAAATTGTATAAACCTAAAGTCCTATAAGACCTGGGTCCAGCCATAAGAGCAAAACTAAAAATAAGGAGTAGGCATAATGAGTGTGGGGTCTTGAGAAAATAATTTTAGATTTTTTTCTCCCCATCACCACCAAATCTGATGTGGACTCACTATTTCCCCTTTAAAATAGTTATCAAAATAGACCTTAATTTTGGGGAGCTTCCATCTTGGGGAATAAAGAGATTAGAATATTAACTGAATTTTTCTGTTTCAATGTAATACTATATTCTAATCTTCAACCCTCTGAAGTGCCATAAATAATAAATAATATAATAATAAAAGCGGTTATATTAATAGTGCTGCATGAGCTCATTGTTTGCAATTTCAGTTCTCATTTTAGTCTCACTATAAACAGAGCTTCCACGGACAGGAATTCATGATTAAACATCCTACTTGAAAACATGAATATATTATGAAGTGTTAATGTAATACATTAATAAGTTATGCCATGTGGCATAGATTTTCTATTGGAATATAAAGAACTTTTACAGGTTTTTTTCTATTTTTTTACCTTCAAAATAATTGATTTTGTCAACTTTTTGTGGGGAGAGGTAGAAGTTTTAGATAAACATTTTTTCACACCACAGAGAAGCCAAGATAAAAGGCAGTCATTCTGGACTTCTGGAGATGCATCTGCCTTTTTTGGATCATTAACTGTGGTATTTAGTCTATTTACAGAATCCACTTACCCAGAAATCCCTGGTGACTTGCCTCCGTTACCACATGTCAAGCTATGAGCAGTCTTCTCTTTCTGCCAGAAGGAAGCAAGCCACCAGAGACAGGAAGTTCCCGTTTGAGAGTAGGAAGTTCCTACTCACAGAAAATTGTCCATTTCTTTTCATGTTAAACATCATCACAAATAGCTACAACCTCAAGTGATTCCCAAGTCCTTTGTGTGGTTATGGTAAAAAATGGAGCCTTAAATGAATCCTGGTGGTCTTAGAATTAATCAAGAGACACTAAAATCTTTTAAAGCACCATATGTGACATCACCAGGCATTCAACAAACAGAGTCAAATGACATCCCGTGCTCTCTAAAACCTTAACCGTATACTTGGAAACACCAAGACAAAAACAAATGTTATTGTCCATTTTGTGCAATAATATAGTCATGTGCATTCAAAAGGTAATATAGAGAAAATATAACAAGAAATGGATTTAGAGAAAAATTTGGATAAGCTGTTTTAAACGTTATATAAAAGTTTATCATAGGAAAGCTCTGAAAAATCAGGAAAAATGTCCCCAAGAGAGCAATCAGCACCTACAAAGATCTAGGGGTGAGAAGTGTAATGTTTTCAATCACTGAGTAAAGATTTGAAAAGAATCAGTTATATAATTGACATGACATGGAGACATGAGAACATGACAAAGAATAAAACACACAATCCCTCTGGTCATACTTTCTCGGTCACTTAGTCCATGTGTGTGTTCTAATCTCCTCTAATAATGGTAGCTGCCTTTCAACACAGCAGATAATTTAGAATGTTTTGTTAAAATAACATGAAGCAATGATGTTTTATATTTCTTAGTAGAACTTATTCTATAATACAAAAGAATATTAACAAATAGCACATTTTTCTCTGTCATGCTTTGAAATCTTTCTGTGCCAAAACAATCTTATTCCAAATCAGAATGACTGATACCTGATTTTTTAAGTTGATAAACCAGGGCAGGCTCATGAGGCTCAGTTTTCTGAGCTAATGTAATTCTGTTTCCAATAACAATGTAGTTATTTCTCTTTGAAGAGCAAAGTTTTCATGCTAGAAGTAGTGATGTAGAGATTAAGGCGATATTGTACATGTCACAACGCACGCCAGTGAGATTACTTTTTGGAAGGGAAAAAAGTGAAAGTGACAGTCAACTGAGGTGTGTGTGCGAAATTGCCAGCGGTTTGGAGACTGCAGCAGAATCCTCTAGTGTTGATTTTATAAACATTTTTTTAACATGAGGTAAACTGTGAATGTTGTCAGCAGTCATAGATTTGTTTTACTTAATAGATCACTTTATAAGACACCATGTCATACAGGGTGGATATTCACACTTGAGGAGTTCCCCACGAGTCGTGGGGAAACCTTACTCCCCTGTCAGAGAAGGTAAAAATGTACAGTCTGATGCCTTCAGTTTTTTTAAGGAAGTAAAAGTAATTTTACACAGTCCAGATATAATATGTTAGTTAATAATTTTGTTTAGCTTTAAATAAAGCAAGCCAAAATGGCAGAGGTGTGGTTTATTTAGTTTACCCATGCTTATCTAGCAAAACAACTTGCTTCCTTCTACCATTTCATCCCATATTTTCCTTGTATGATACATATTGGGATCAATGTATTTAACGTTTCACTGTTGAATGGACATGATTACATGGGAGTCTCTAAAGCTGACTCTATTTTGTCCTCCCTGAAGAAGATTTGAGAAGCAGCTTAAAGCTGGAACGAGTGAAGCTAGAAACAAAGCATCTGTAGCAGGGTGAGCTCTGCTTTCTTTTGACACTTCCATTAGATGGCCTCGCCACCAGCAGGAGATGCATTGCCACATGCTTTGAACTGGGATGCTGTTAGCATTCAAGTGGTGAATGACAGCAAATTTGAGGATTCTGGCAAGTCACGTGACAGGTCTGAAAGTTCAGGTGGTGAAAGGCAGGAACTGACATATGCAGAGCCCAACCGTTGGCCATTATAGAGAACTGGGACCTGCAGTGACGAAGTTGTGGTGGACTCAGTGATGGCTCCGGCATTCTCACAGCACTTGTGTGTCTCCTGGGGAGAGGGAACAGGAAGCTGCTAAGACTATATTTTGACTACCACTCAGTCAACCAGGAAAATTTTAATAACTGACCATCTAAATTGAGCCAAGTCACAGGTTTGCCAGTTTTCTGTTATACGTGAGTAAAATAGATCATTCTATTCCGTTGGAAATTATTTTGAAGAAATCAGAATATAGGATAACCAATATTGAACCAATATTATATAGTTTTAACATATGTAAGCCAATAAATATGTTTGACATTTTCCCTAGTGTAGTCCATACATTCACATTTATGCCTAATTTTTAATCTTATTCACAATTCTACTGAACATGTATTATATATGCATATATATACATAAACAAATGAATATTACATGTAATTACATACAGGTTTATAGGCTATAGTAAGTTTCTAGGAAACGGGTTTTTCAGTGTATTTGTATAATTCTATGAATAGCAAACACCAATATATTTGGTGAATAGTTTTGCTTATTTTTTGCAGCTTATATCTTCCCATTTTTCTTTTCCAACTCATTCTTAGGATTATACCACTCAAAATCTGGCTAAAATTTACTACCCAGAGTGAATTCATTTTTACCCTAATGAGCCACATCACTATATGGGTAAAACTCTACATTTTTAAGAATGATAGTATGTTTCTGAAAATACAGTAAAACAAATCTTCCTTTATTTTTCCAAACATTGTTTTGGGAACCAAATAATCAGCTTTTCCTTTATATGTGTTATCACACCCAAAGCAGATTTCAATTTCCCTGTGGATAATTTTACGTAGCATTCCTTATGAGTACACATTATATTAGGTGTAATAACATAGTCTCTTATATGAGGAACACCAAGGATGATTAATTAAATAAAAATTGCAGTCGATAGGTCTAGAAGGGATCTTTTGTAGTACATGGAGAAAAAGCCTTAGACTAGGGAGTCTATTCTCTGCTCACCAACTTGTTATAACCCCACTTCTTTCTTATTTAACATTCTAAAGACCTCTTTTCTTTAATATTCAAAACCTTCTCATCCCTTTACCTACAAAAGGAAGAAAAATTCCAGTCATCTTTAGTTTCAAATTCATTCTTAACAGTATGTGATGTTATAAAATTTATGGTAATGGCTGTCTTCTGTGAAATAGCTCTGTATCTTTACAGTTTGGCACCCCTCTTGGCATTTAAAATCCGGATAACTCAATTCAAGTAAATTGCAGGGAGTTGATATGCACAACTTTACCTCATTACACATTTTAAGAAAAGAGAGTGGAAATAATTGCACAAAGACTGTGCTGTTCATTGATTTCATCGGCTCTTTCATCCTTTTTTATAACGGCCACCTCCCTCCCATTTCAACGCATGTTTTGTATGCCACAAGAGTGGTGAGAAGATTACATTTAGAATTCTGTGAACTTTAGAAAATAAAAAAGTTGCAGTTTTTTTTCCCAGTTGTTTTTCAGTTTCTTTCAATTTATCATGAAAAAGAATTTCGATCTCTTCAGTCTTATAAAAAGGCCTCTGCCAGATATGTTTGTTTGATATGTAACTAGCAATCTGTAAGAAGTTTAGACTCTATAGCAGTTTGAAAGAATAAACTTAAAAAATGAAAATCCAGTGTGAATCATTTTTTGAGTATTAACCAAAAATCATAGCTTTGATCAATAAGGAAACTGGGTTTTTGTTTGTTTGTTTGTCTGTTTTTTGTACTCATTTCCCATGAGTTTGTCTATCTACTCCTCAGTTGTGCTGGTTTTTCTCAGCAGTGTTTGGTGATCACGTCTTTCTTCCAGGAGCACAGTGATGTGTAGCTCCTTTCAGGCTGGGCCTGCTCTCAGAGACATGAAGAGACAACATAAACCAAGTGTGCTGGGTCACCCGGCAAGCTCAGGACAAGGAGCACTATGATGCTCAGAGCCTGTGTATGTCAGACAGTAGCAGCAGGGCCATCTGCTTTGTCTCTGTGAACACAAGACCAAAGCAATGTCAAAAAGAGAGGCTTTGAGGAATGCTTTGAATGTGAGACGTCCAAAGTAAAAAGACAAACTATACTTGGTATGTTTAAAATCAGGTTTTCTCCCCAGATAGTGTGGCTGAGTTTTGAACCCCTGGCCTGAGAACCGAAAGGTTGTCCATTCGATTCTGGGTCAGGGCACATGCCTGGGTGGTGGACTGGGTTCAGCTGGGGGCATGCGAGAGGCAACTAACCGATATTTCTCTTACATATTCATATTTCTCTCCATCTCTTTCTCTCTTCATTCCTTTCTCTCTAAAGTTAGATAAAATGTTAAAAAAATAAAATCAGAGTTTCATCATTTGCATCCATACCTTCTCTTACTAAGAGGATCCCAGAAAAGAATGTGTATGCCAGAGTCAGTCTGCCCAAGGTTTACCCAGTTCTGCCCTTGAATTGGTTTGAAAGCCTGAGCAAGTTACTTAACTCTGAATGACTTAGTTTTTTCATCTGTAAAATGGAGATAAGAACTCCTACCTCATGGAGCTATTGTGAAGATTAAATGGTTTATACATGACAAGTTTTCTGTCAATGCCTGACATGTTGTAAGTACTCAAACATTAGCAATTATTATGCAAAAAGCAATAATTATACCACTTATCCTACAGCACATAGAATTGTAATTTTCATGAGTTCTTTGAGGGTCACATTTTGTACATGAGAAGCAGAGCTAACCATTGCCATCAGCTCATCTAACACTTTCTTTTCGGTGGAATGGAGACTTGACTTCAGTTACTCAGCATGCCATTTAATACTAAATGATTTCCAGTCAATCACGTATGATTACATATCACTTTGCATCAATCAGTACAACAATTCTTAATGTGATAAGAAAGTGAAGGGTGAAGTCAATTATAGTTGCTTGATATTTGCTTATTTTTATAAATATTTTATGTATCTAAGTCATATTTAACAATTGTGTTCTACATATGTAAAATTATAAGTAATTAGAATTAAAGTTGTTGGACCCTAGAATAATAATATGTAAACAGTAGTAACAATAAAATATATGGTTTTGAGCATACAAATGTACAGTTTAAAAATAAGTCAAATGCACTAGACAAATAAAAGAGCACTTTGGAGAAGTAGCTGAAATCATAACTGTAGCATCAAGAAAAGTAAATGTATCAATGTTTTGGGTTTTGTCATTGTTTTAAAAGATCTTAATTTGTAGAGCAATTTTATGTTGCACCCTCTCTCTTCACAGAGATACAAAAATGCAAAAACACCTACATGCAGGGTCCACCATTACTAACATTTTACATTAATTTGTTACATTGTTACAACTGATAGATCAATATTGATACATTATTAACTAAAGTCTACAGTGTATGTGTGCTTTGTACAGTTCTATGGGTTTTGACAAATGAATAATGTCATATATCTATCATTACAGTATAAACAGAATAGATTCACTGTCCTAAAAAATCCCCCTTATTTCTGCTTACACATCCCTCCTTTCTTCTCCCATGATGCCTGGCACCCACTAATCATTTTACTATTTCTAGAGTTCACATTTTTTAGAATATTATTCACTAAATCATATAATATGTAGTCTTTTCAATCTGGCTTCTTTCAATTAGTAGTATACACTTAGGATTCTTCCATGTCTTTTCATGACTTGGGTTGATACTTCATTTCTTTTTAGCACTGAATAGTAGTATTCTATTGTATGGACGTACCACAGTGTGTTTATCTATCTACCTACTGAAAAACATCTCGGTTGCTTTCGCATCTGACAACCTTATGCAAAGCCACTATAAATATGTGTATGCAGGTTTTTGTATGGACATAGATTTTCAACACATTTGAGTAAACATGTAGAGGTGTGATTACTACACTGTATGCTGAGACCATGTTTTGCAAAAGACTGCCAAACCATCTTTCAAAGTGGCTGTATCATTTTGCATGCCCATCAGCAATCAATGAGAGTTCTCATTGCTTCATATCCTCAACATTTAGGAGTTGAGAGTATTTTGGATTTTGACCACTCTAATGGATGTGTGGCATTGTTTTGTTATTTTAATTGACACTTCCTAATGAAAAATTTTGTCAAGTACCTTTTCATATGCTTATTTGTTTTGTGTATATCTTTTACTGGTTAAGTGTCTGTTCATATGATTAGCACATTTTTAAAAAAGATTTTTTTGTTTTCTTATTGCTGAGTGTTAGGAGTACTTTGTATATTTTGGATACAAGTCTTTTATCACATATGTGTTTTACAGATATTTCTCTTGGTCTTTGGCTTCTCTCTTCATTTTTTTTAGAAGTGTTTTTGTAAAACAGAAGATATTTTTAATTTAAATTCTTCACTTTGGAGAAAGCTGAAGTAATAACCATAGAATTAAGAAAATTTGGTATATCAGTTATTTTTAATAAGGTGAACCAGAATCACTTCTGAGTTTGTATAAGAGCGGAAGGCTCAGTTGTCAATCAATGACAGTGGTCCAGAAAAATTATGTGAAAATAAAATAAATTCTAGAAATATTTTTAGGAGCATTAAAAACATTTGAGGGAGTTTCAGCAGAGAATTTAAATTGTTCTTTGGTAAATCTGTATCAACTTTGAAAAAATTCAAAATTGGAGATCTCTCTCTCCCTCTCTCCCTCCCTCTCTCTCTCTCTTATATATGAAAGCCAGAGTTTCAAAAGGAGGTAAAGATACATGGTTTGGGATCACCACAATCTACCATCTAGGGCCAAATGACAAATTGGTCTCATCTTACAGGCCAAGTTCATTGGATTGGTGATAACTGAATGGAAGCCAATGTTGGGAAGGCTTGGTTGGAAAGGAAACAGAGAGTTATTGAGCAGTGGAATTCCTGCTTTGGAAGGCCCAGCATTCAATACTTAATCTTCAACCATATCCTGGAAAGAACAGAATATGTTTGAAGGTTATATAAGTCAAATTTTTAATTATAAAATACATTAAGATAGAGATGTGATAGAAGTCAGGCATTCCTATGTAAGTTCAATTTTTAATTACAAAAATTAAATATAGAAATGTGATAGAAGTAAGGCATTGTACCATGAACTGAATGATAATTCTTTTCCTCATTATATTTTCTGCATTATGACCAATGTAAAATGACGGATCAGTGGTAGCTCTTGCTTTGGTGGGGGTGGGAGGGATCCCAAACTTGGAAGATCAAATTAGGAACCTGTGCAGACCTCAGAGCTGGGCTAGAGGATACTGTATTCCTTGATGAACCAGAAGCTTTCAAAATATCACAGATGTTGAAGTATGTCTCTACTTTTTAGCTCCTCCTGTAGCCCTCAGATACGAATCTTCAAAAGCAAAAAATAAAAGCAACGCAGCATGGCTGTGGGGCTGAGAAAGACCATTCCTTCCTGGTAAAGTCAGAATTAAAAACTTGTATCAAATGGTGACAAGAGTAGATAATTCTGTGGCAAATACTTAGAAACAAAAATGATCCTCAAGCATGTAAGTCCTTCAGTTCTCAACCAGTCTTAGTCACATTGATAAAGAAGGTCTGGTTACTTTTTCACAAGCTAAAATTTTTACAATTAGTATTATAAATTTGACAATTGTGTTTCCTCAGTGTTCAAGTACAAAATCTGAGATTGTCTGCTTTGTAGAGATGCACATGTCTAAACTGATTATATCACCCAAATATTGATCTGAGACCAAACCAGCAATCCTGTAGCTTAAGAGTGCTGACAGTTTTGTTGCCAGATCAACAATAAAATGGCAGAACTGGTTAATTATGCTCCTCCTTCATTTCAACTTGAGCAAGTATCTAAATTTAGCAAATAAGCTGAATACAGGAATATCCAAGCTTGTCAAAATATAATGGCAATTAAATTGACATCTTTTCTGCACCTCATTTTTAAAGGAATACATTTTTCAAGGCCTTGACAGTCAAAAACTATTTAGATTATTTATGGCATTTCCAATGAGTTAGTAACATTTTTTTATGGCATTACATTTTGCATAATATAATTTGTCACTATTTCTTTATTAAGCTTGTTTTATATTCATAGTTGTCCCACAACACTATATTTTCCTCTTTGTCAGCCCAGAACTTCATTATGAAAGATGAGGTTTTATCATTTCCCAGTGATGCAAATGTCTACAGTGAGTAAGTGTCATTATGCAGGAACAGGAATTTAGTTTTCCTCCATTAACCAGGCAGGCTAATGACTCAACAAGTTTATAGCTTGCCACAAAATTTGATAGCTCAATGTGAGTTAGAACAAATGAGAGTTGCGTGGATGTAAAGATTAGAGAGTTGCACTCTTTTTTGGGAAGTTTTCTATCTTTCCTATACGGTCCAGGTTTTATTAGTAGGACCCCTCCTGATCTTTGCTCCTGAGAAAGGGTAACTTTGGTTCTCTGCCGCCAGCAGTTCAAGCAAGTCACACATTTGTTTCTCCTGATCCAACTCAGCCTGAGGGCACATTCAAATAGTGAGCCTCTGCCCATACCTCCAAATCAAAACCTTGCCAGTGCTTCAACTCCTATAGGAGAAAACAAGAACATTTAATTCTGGAGGGTGTCAGAAAGGTTCCCATAGTGAATTTCCCAAGCCTCTTATTTCTAAGTCCAGGGAACCCAAGAGATGTTTAAGCAGAAAAAGTGCTTAGACCCAATAGGCACTTCCTCCTGAATGCACACTCGTCCAATTGTCTATCCTTTCTCTCTTGAATGCTTTGCTCCTTCGTTAAAGGTCAGTTAACTAATTTGTGTGGATCTATCATGGGCTTTCTATTTTGTTCCATTCATCTGTGTCTGTATTCATTTTATGCTGTCTTGTTCACCACAGCTTTATAGTAAGACTTGACTTTGAGAGATGGCCCCCACTTTGTTCTTCTTCTTAATTATTGTGGTTTCTATTCTGAATCTTTTTCCTTTTCATATAAACTTTAAATTTAGTTTGTCACTACCCAAAAAACACCTTGCTGAGATATTGATTGAGATTGTATTAAACCTGTAGACTAACGTAGAAAGAATTTACATCTTCACAATAGCAAGGCTTTTAAAGCACTAACATGGACTTATTCCTCATTTTTAATCTTCTTTCATTTCTTTCATCAGAGTTGTGTTATTTCTGCATATAAATCCTGTGCATATTTTGTGAAATTACTTAAATATACAATGTTTATTGTATATTTAACATGAAAATGGGATTTTGTTTTTAATTTCAATTTTGATTCATTAATTGCTGAAATAAAAGAAAACAATTAACATTTGTATGTTAACACGTTATCCTGCAACCTTGCCACAATTGCTTCTTAGTTCCAGGAGTTTCAGTTGACTATTTGTGATTTTCTACGTAGACAAACGTATCATCTGTGAACAAAAAGAGTTTTATTTCTTCCTTCCAAAACTGTATGCCTTTTGCCCTGGCTGGCGTAGCTCAGTGGATTGAGCGCGGGCTGTGAACCAAAGCATCGCAGGTTCGATTCCCAGTCAGGGCACATGCCTGGGTTGCAGGCCACAGCCCCCAGCAACCGCACATTGATGTTTCTCTCTCTCTCTCTCTCTTTCCCCCTCCCTTCCCTCTCTAAAAATTAAAAAAAAATCTAAAAAAAAAACTGCATGCCTTTTATTTTATTTTCTAGTCTTGTACTAGCTAGGACTTTTAGTATGATGTTTAAGAGTAGTATTGAGAGACAACATCTTTGCCTTCTTCCCGGTCTTTGGAGAAAAGCATTCAGCATCTCACTATTAAGTATGATGTTAGCTGAAGGATTGCTGTAAATGTTCTTAATCAAGTTGAGGAAGTTCCCCTCCATGCCTAATTTGCTGAGGATTTTTATCATGAATGGGTGTTTGGTTTTATCCCTTGCTATTTCTTCATCAACTGATGTTATCATATGATTCTTTTTTTATGTAGCCAATTGACATGACAGATTATATTAACATATTTTTAAATGTTGATCTAGCCTTACATGCATGGAATAAATTCCTCTTTTATGGTATATAATTTTATACCATGTTTTATTTTATTTGCTAGTATTTTGTTGAGGAATTTTGCATCTATTTTCCTAACACATGTTGATGTACAGTTTCTTTTTCTTATAACATCTTTATTTGGTTTATTATTAGGGTAATGCTGGCTTCATAGAATGTATTCCTCTTGTTTGAACTTTCTGGAAGACCTTGTTGAGAATTGGTATCATTCTTAAATATTTGGTAGAATTTACCAGAGAACTCATTTGAACCCAATAATTCTTTTTTGGCAATATTACTGATTTTAGTTCACTTTTACAAAGTTACAGTACAGTTTAAATATCAAGTTCTTCCATAAATTTTTATAGTTAATCTCTTTTAAGGAATTGGTACATTTCATCTAAATTATCAAATTTAGGTCCATAGAGTTGTTTATAATGTTTCTTTATTATCAATTTAACATCCATGGAATCAGTAATGATCAAACCTCTCTTATTTTTGATATTAGTAATTTGTGTTTTCTTTTTTGGTTGGTAGGTATGTCTAGAAATATATCAATTTTGTTGATTTTTCAAAGAAACAACTTATGGTTTCATTGATTTTTCTCTATTGATTCCCTATTTTTAATTTCATTGATATCTGCTCTAATACTATCATTTATTTCATCCATTTACTTAAGACTTAATTTGCTCTTCTTTTCCAAAATTCCTGAGTTACAAGCTTAGATTATAAAGGTCTTGTTTTTTTCTAATATAGGCATTCTGTTATAGACAAAATATCTGTGTCTATATTTAAATTCTATCTCTTGAGGCAACATAGCTGTTTTTTAACTAAATTTAAAAAAACCTCTGTCTTTTTTATTGAGACCATTAACATTTAAAGTAGTTATTGATGTATTTGGATAAATATCTAATTTGTGTAACTATTTTATATTTGCTGTGCTTGTTCTTTTTTTCTCCCACTCTTTTTCTGTCTTCTTTAGTTTCAATTAAGCATTTAATATGACTCCACTTTTTTTCTCCTTTCTTAGAATATCAATTATACTTCTTTTGGAAAAAAATTTACTGGTTTTTTAGAGGTTGCAATACACAGTTACCATTAATCTAAGTCTACTTTCAGTAACACTATACCATTTCATGGGTAATGCAGGTAACATTATAACGTTATAATGTTATGATGTGAATCTTATAACATTATATTCACAATTTTTTCTCTTCATCCCTTAAACATTCCTGTCATTAATGTTCCTTAGCTATATACTATAATCATCCAATACATTTTTACCATTGTTTACTTGTGACAAAACAATTATCTATTAGATCAATTACGAATAAGAAAAATACAATATTTACTATCTGATTTTACCTTCATTCATTCCTCATTCGATACTCTTTCTTTTATAGCTCTAAGATTCTGACATATGCATTTTTTTTCCAGAATAACTTCCTTTAACATTTTTTGCAAAATAGATAGATTTTTGGCAATGCATTCCCTCAGCTTTTGTTTGTCTGAGAAAGTTCTTATTTCTCCTACACATTTGAAGGATAACTTTATTTTATATAGAATTCTAGATTTTTTCTTTTTTATGAAAAATAGAGACAATTATTGAAGAAGATGTAAGAAACAAGCAACATTGTATATAGGAAAATGACTCCTCAGTCCCCTTCAAAGTAAGCACCTTGGGACCTCCCACATTCTCTCAATTGCCATCAGCTACTCTGTCATATATTCCTGAATGTCACTGATGGTCTGAAATCTCTTCCCTTTTAAAGGAGATTTTGGTTTTGGGAAAAGCCAGAAGTCACAGGGCAACAAATCTGGGCTGTAGAGGGGCTGAGTGCCCTGGGTGATTTGATGTTTCACCAAAACACTTGCATGAGATGTGAGGCATGAGCAGGTGCATTGTCGTGATGAAGCTGCCAGTCACCAGTTGCCCCAAGCTGCGGCCTCTGAATCATCCGAATAGTTTCTGTGGAGGGATGTTCAAGCTTAACGAAAGATTTGATGCAGATTTGTTTCTCTACTGACTCAGTCTTACATAAGAAAATAAAAAGAATATATACAAATATCTTTGTATATGTCTAGATTTTTTTCAACTCCTTAAAATCTTTACTTAACTTCTTGTTTATATGGTTTCTGAAGAGAAATCCAATGCAATTCTTATTCTATTACTTTATAGGTAAAGGTTTGTTTCTCTGCTTCTTTCATGTTTTCCCTTTGTCTTTGGTTTTCTGCAGTTTGATTATGAAAAACCAGCTGTATTTGGGTATTTATTACATTTATCCTGCTTAGTGTTCTTTGAATTCCTGCATCTACAGTTTCATGTCTGTTATTAATATGGAAAATTTCAATATATTATTTCAATGATGTCTTTTCTCCTTTTTCTCTTTCTTCACCTCTGACATTCCAATTACATGTATAGTAAACCTTTTGTAATTATTCCTTTTTGCTTTGCCTTTTAATTTGGCAGTTTTCTATTGTCATAGCCTCAAGTTTACTGATTCTTTCCACAGCTGGGTCCAATCTATTAATGAGGCCATCAAAGGCAATCTGTATTTATCTTACAGTGCTTTTGTTTTCTAGCATTTCTTTTTTATTATTTCTTAGCATTTCCATCTTGCTTACATTAGCCATCTGTTCTTGCATGTTGCTAACTTTTTCCATGAGAATTCTTAATGTCTTAATCATATGTTTAATACAATTAATACATTTTCTATCTGATAATTTCAAAATCTATGGTATATCTGAGTCTAATTTTAATGCATACTTTATGTATTTAGGCCATGTTTTTCTTTTCCTTTTAGTATGCTTGCAACTTTTTGTTTAAAGAGGATCATGATATGATATATTAATTATTTTTTTCTAATGCACTTTGAGATTTTTTCTGTAATCCATGGATTATGTAGTAATGTGTTGCTTAACTTTCAACTGTTTGACTATTTTATAATATTCTTTTGATTTCTTCATTAATTCTTTTATGGTCAAAGCTCTTATTTCTATTATTTCAATCCTCTTAAATTTATTAAGATTCATCTTATAGTTCAGAATATAGTCTTTGCTGCTGAATGGATGTAATCTGTGATCATTATAAAAATTCTTTATTATCTATAAACCTGTTTACTTGAAATCTATTTTGTCTGAAATTACTAGAGCTACTGCAGCTCTCATAAAGTTATAACTTATACCGTACATATTTTTGCATTCTTTCACTTCACCTTATTTGTATTTTTTAATCTAAATCATGCTTTATATAAAGATAATGTAGTTAGATATTGTTGTGTATCCAGTCTGACAAACTCTGCCTTTTGGTGGGATCCATTCATATTTTGTGTTATTAGTGACATTGCTGAATTTGCATTGCTCACTTGACATTTCCCTACATCTCTTATGATAGCCTAGCTACTCTAGTCCTCTTTTACTGCGTTCTTTTGCAGTAAGTGAATGTTGTCTAGTATAAAATTTTAATTCCTTCAATTATTGTTTTACTGAATTAAAAAGAAACTGTTTCCTTAATGGCTACTCTAGAACTTACCATGTACATATTAAGTTAGCAGGATCTGCTTCAGATTTATACTAATTTCAGTATGATCTATAAATGTTACTCTTATATAACTCTATCCCTCTTTCTGTGGTATTGTTATTATACATGTTATCTCTTATGATGTTACAAACCCCCAAACTGCATTGTTATAATTATTACTTTGCACAATTTTATGTTTATTAAAGAGGTTTAGGAACAACAGATATTGTTTTTTAATATTTTGAAACTTAACACCTCATTATTTCCCAAGTTCTGTCCTCTGTATCTATACTCTCATTGATGGCATCATGACAGCAGGAAAAGGCCAGGCATCACCTCTGACTCTTCCTTTTTCATTTCTTTCTGTAATTCATCAGTCAGGAAGCCCAGATGGTGCTGTCACTGCTACATTTCCACTGCTGAGAGCTTAGTTCAAATGTAGCCTTAGCCAAACAGTTCCTTCAGCCAAACTCATCACTAGTTTCTCCTTCCCATTGCCTTATCAATTATTTATTTAAAGCACAAATCTCATTAAATCAGTTTCTGCTTATAAACCTAAACACTACAGCATGGCATATAAGGTCCTATGTAATACATAACTACCCACCTATCTGTGGTCATGTCCTGTCTCTCACTCTCTAGCCTTCTGCCCTGGTTATTATCTTCCCCTTGTCCCCCATAACTAAAATATGACATAGTCTGTGAAGAATCTTAGCTCTGACAGGACTTTTCTCAGGCCCGTGATGATCTGACCCCAGTTCTCTACTAGTAACTCTTCCCAATGTGTCTACTCTCTTTGGAAACTTTGTTTATAATGGACTCAGACATTCATTCTATTCTACATATTTTGATAGTCATCTGTAAGTATTTCATTACAGTATTTATCATTTTGAATTACAGTTGTATATTTATAAATTTCTCTTCTCTCTTCCCAATCCCACCTAATACTCTGAGCTCACCTAGGTCTGAGACAATATTATTCATATTGAAATGCCAAGAAGTTGTTGTTCAATAAAGATTTCTTTAAGCCCTGGCTGGTGTGGCTCAGTGGATTGAGCACTGGACTGTGAACCAAAGGGTCGCGGGTTTGATTCCCAGTCAGAGTACATGCCTGGGTTGCAGACCAGGTCCCCAGCGTGGGGGGCATGACAAGCAACCACATATTGATGTTTTTTTCTCTCTTTCTACTTCCCTTCCCCTCTCTCTAAAAAATATCAATCAATAAATAAAATCTTTAAAAGAGTTTCTTTAAAGGGATAAGTTAACTAGTTAATCTAAAGATAATATAAATAAATATTGTTTTCCTAATATTACCATGTCATGGTGGTACACTAAAGATATTTGTACTTCTTTGAGAAAGATTGTATCATGTCTGGATATTTACAAAAAGTTTTCTTTACAAATGCTTCTCAGGTCTTATGGTTCCATCTTTATAGTCTGTCTGTGTGCTAAGTTAATTACTGATTCACCTAAGATTGTAATAACTTCAATCAGCAACCTTAAATAAAATGGTATTATGGAAAGCAACACATGGGTGTAGATTTTCCATAATTGTGTGTAACCATTTCATAATTGGGCTGTGCTAATAGAAACTAGATTGAGATTGGTTTCTAGCACAATTTGCAACAAAAGAAATAAGGTTCTCTATGAGGATATAAAATGCTAAATTTTACAAAATCAAGAAAAGGCATTTACTAGCCATGAATTGGAGGCAGAAAGTTGTACATATTAACATAAGCAAAATGAGGTTTCTGGCCTTAGGCATCAAATTCAATCATTTCATCTCTCCAAGTAGCTCTTTCTCTATTTTAATATCCCCACAGGCACACACTCACAAGGATAGAAATGATGGAAGTGATTTTGAATTTTAAATCCAAATCAAAGTCCAAATGGAGTACAGAATGCAATATTTAGCATAACAGGTTTAGCATCTTAGCTCTTAAGTCTCAGAAAATGAAAGGATCTATTTCAAACTTATGATAGAGTAATGTTTGCTTATCGAAGTTCCAAATATAATTTGCCTTTGAATTTTAGGCAACAACCGGAAAATATTCAATGTACATTCAAACATAATTATTATTACAATGCTTCAATTATTACAATACTGTTAGTCTAGCCCTTTGTGCAAGTTAACTGCTTAAGTATACAAAGGTAATCTGCATGGCAAGTTTAATTTAATAACAAAAGAATAAAGACACTAACAGAACTGACAAATGTACAGACATGGTCTAGCAGAACTAAGGCCTGCTTGAGTGTGGTTGGTAGGGTAATAATATGGGTGTAATAGTTTATAGTTTACATTTGAAAATTTCATCTAAAATATCATATGGAGTGCTTGAGTGTGATATTGTTGTGTTGTAGAATTATATGATTATGGTTTTGTAATAAAAGATTTTATAATAAAAAAGAGGTGTTATTTGTGCCAGAGCCTGTATGTTGTGTAAAAAAATATATAAAAATTATGTACAACCAAAGGAACATTTAGCTAAATACTTATAGTATATTTAAATTTGGCATGACATTAGATTATATATTATGTACATTTACATCAGAAACTGAAACTAGAAGGCCCATCCTTCATGTCAAATTAGGTGATGTCTGGACTTGTAATGTTATTAAATCAACTCACCTTCAACATCTAACCTAATTAAATGTGGCTATTAAAAAGTTACCCCATTTATGGAAAACAATTGGTAGTTTACCATTCCATAGAGATAAATTTCACATTCCTGAGGCTGGTATTTAAAGTCACTCAGTCATTCTAGTGGCTAGAATTTTTGTCCTTATCTACCTTTCATAACCCCATCTTCAGGGCTTTTATGTATGAGTTTAATAATCTGTATAAAGTAAAAAAGTTGAGAAGTGTGTAAGCAAGAAAGTGACATCTATTTCCAAATAAAATATAAAAGAGAACGGTGAAATAAAGAATCAACACTAAACATTTTTCTCACTGGAAGCTGGGGACACATCATAAAACTATCTTTCAGGGTCAAAACAGTAAAACAGGCTCACCAAAACAGGGTCAGACCTCCCCTCCAGCATGCCGAAACACTTTCCTACCCTGCCCGCATCACCATGTTTTGGTGTCAGAGTCTGAAAAGCTTCCATGCTGGTAGTATATTTAGGAAGTGATCCCAAGGAGCAAGAATAAGGAACCAGGGGGTAAAACATGGAGGAAAGGAAAGACAGTTTAAAAAGGATGCATTTTCCTGTTGGACATTGCTGAGGACCACTGGTGTTCAAGTCCATTAGGAGTTTTTGATGGACTTGTGAAATAGTGTCATTAAAGTTTTCTTTAGGGGACCAAAGCCAGAAGCATTTATTCATCAGTAGGGTGGATATTCAGGGGTTAAATACCCCTGCTTTAGCATTACTGATGCTTGAGTGTCTAGAGAGATCCCATAAATGCCCTGTACCTTGGTTTCAGAGATGCCCCAGTTGTTCAACTCTTGTGCAGGAATCAGCTGCCACAAGCAGTGACTGAAGTAAAAGGTGGGACTGAGAGGCACCAGTGCACGAGCTAGAGTGAGATACAGTAGTTAACCGTCACCTGTCGTTATGGTACGGGTGTGCCACTGAAAAGTTGGAACTATCCATACAGTCTACATTTGGGCACATAGGTCCCTCCTAGCCACTAAGAAAATGTGGCCTCAGCACCTGCTCTGATAGGCATCCTGGGAAAATTACACACACCAACAAAAAGCACTATGTTAATGGATATAAATTTTGACATTTGGGTTTGGGCCTAGCCCACCTGGTGAAAAGTTCCAAATCTGTGTTTTATATTGTGACACCGTGTAACTGTGGGTGGAGGGAGGGCAGGGTTGGGCAAATCCTATTGTTATGGAGTGAATGTGTGTTGCTCCTCAAAAATTCTTATGTTGAAGACTAATTCCCAATGTGATGGTAGTAGGAGGTGGGGACCTTGGGAGGCAATTAGGTTATGAGAGTGGAATCTTCACGATTGGGATTCATACCCTCAAAAAAAGATATGGGTGCTAGCCTTCTCTCAGCCACTGAGGACACAACACACAGAAACAACAGCTATCTACAAGCCAGGAGGCAGCTCTTCACCAGACACGGCATCTGCTGGTGCTTTGATTCTGACTTCTAGCTTCCAGAACTGTGAAAAATAAATGTAGTGTTTAAGCCACTCAGTTCATGGAATCTAGTTTCATCATCCCGAACTGATTAAGACATCCATTTCTATTATTGTTAGCTGAAGAGGTGACTTCATCTGTAAAAGAGGAAATACCTTCTAGTAATTAAAGGTTGTGTGAGGACAATAGTATCTTGGATTTTTTTTCCTTCAGGTTTTAACAAAATAGCACCAAAACCAGACCTTGTTACTCAATACATTGCATTTTGTATAGTAGGATTATAGTTGGTTATATAATGATAAAAATACAAAGAAAATAATCTAAAAAAATGTATACTTAATCTCATTGTTTTTAATGTGCCGGAAATGCCATCTTAATGAAAGAAATCTCCTAAGATATTGAAATTCTTTGATGGAGAAGTGAGAACAAAATGAAGGCAAATACTGAGTTCAGTTATCTGCATGTATCTAACAGTATCCATTCCTTCGTTTCTTCATTCACGTGTCCATTCCTTAGTTTCTTCATTCACGTGTCCATTCCTTCGTTTCTTCATTCACGTGTCCATTCCTTCGTTTCTTCATTCACGTGTCCATTCCTTCGTTTCTTCATTCACATGTCCATTCCTTCGTTTCTTCATTCACGTGTCCATTCCTTCGTTTCTTCATTCACGTATCCATTCCTTCGTTTCTTCCTTCACGTATCCATTCCTTCCTTTCCTCATTCACGTATCCATTGCTTCGTTTCTTCACTCACGTATCCATTCCTCCGTTTCTTCATTCACGTATTCATTCCTTCATTTCTTCATTCACGTATCCATTCGACCAATGTTCACAGTCACCATATTCCACACACTGGGCAGATGTTGGGAAGGAAAGAGCAAAGCATGGATTCTGACATCCTGAGGTTGGTGGGTCAGTGGGAAGACAGGTGCTGGACAAATACCCAAGCCCATAGACATCTTATATATTATGAAAAACAATACTGAAGGAAAGGTGTAGTGCACTGCGGAGAATTGCACAGGACACAGAGGGGGCCTCTTTGAGGAAGTGACTTAGTAGCTGAGAGAGAGTAGAATGTGAACTGCGTGTCACTACTGGACATTGTGTTTTCTCACTTTGGCTAAAACTAAACATAATTTGTTTCATTTGGAATTTTCCTGTTTAATAGGGCAGTGGAGGATCTTCTTCTATACTTACCAGATAATGTCTTCTTCTAATTGCTATTTCGTTAAATTTTTTCTCATCTATTTGTCCTTTTCCCTATTATATAATATAGTTATACAGATATGTAAGTAATCTTTATACAGTGTTTTTCTAGTTTATCTAGATGAAAATTTTTCTCTTATGTTCTGTAACTTTGCTTCTAAAATTATTTATGGCAAGTTTTGTCACACAAAGTTTAATGTATATGCAATTAACTATATTAGTATTTTTTGATTTTGCATTTGTTTGTTATTGAAGGCTTTTACTTTCCCTGATATTGTAAAATTATTTTTCCAGTTTTTTCCAATATGTTTATAATTTGAGGTCTTTATATTTATTTGTCTTTCTATTTAGACTTTATTTTATATTCAATACACAACAAGGTTCTTATTTTCTGTTTGTTTTTTTGTTTTATATGGATAATGTTGTCCCAACCTAATTTAGGAAATTTTTGAATCTTTGCCCAGTAATTTTAATCTCATCTTCGGCATCTATATTCAGATGCATTGTCTTATCGAATCCTTCACTGATTCACATTGGTTAAATGCTGTAGCTTTTGATATGTTTTTCTATATTATGAGATTTTTAAAAACCCTCCATCAATTGTTCTTCTTCTTCACAGCTTTTGGGCTATTCTGACAAAATTTTGTAATGATAAATTTTGGAACCAGCTTATGATGATCCATGAAAATCATCTTGTGGTATGAAAGAGATTGCAGTTTGATTTTGAGAAAACTGATATGTTTTGCGTTATTAAACATTATAATTTAAGAGTATACTATATGTTTGGATAACCTTCTGTCAAACTTCTTTTTATATGTCTGAAATTCTCAAGCACTTATCTTACTTAATGGTTATTGTTATGTATTTCATGATAAAATGAGAATAATAATTTGTCACTTAAATTTTTTTTTGAGTAAACCACACAGATATTTGCCCCTTTTCAAGAGATAAATTTAGCATCATTGAAAGAACAGAAACATGTAATGCTTACAACTTTCTATGCAAAACCTCTAATCATGATTGTACCAGTTTGCTATTTGTTTTTGTTTTTGATCTTGCTGTTTGTTGGTTTTGGTTTTATTTTTTGTTTATTTGTTTCTGTTATTTAAAAATAGAGACAGATTGTGATTTTTGAAATAGCAATATGAAGACCTTAGTGACAAAAATTATTTAACTGATAAAAATTACTTAAATAGAAACAACCCTTTAAAGTCACTGGAAATTGTCCTAAGGGCATACAGTAAATGGGAAACAGGTACAACCTGTGGTATTCAAGACATGCCCCCATCCCCAACCCCTCCCAGGTCAGCAAAGTGCAGACCTACTCCAAGCAGGAGGGACTAAGTTGTGTTTCTCACTGCCAATCTAGGGCTACATAGGCAGCAGACATCTTTCATTCTCCACAGCTCCATGTTGTGGAAGCTCTATTCCAAGCAGACATGGTGGAGAAGACTGATATTCCCTTTCACCACCCAGCACCCACATGTACAGTGGATCCTCTACCTCAGGCATAGAAGGCTGAAAATACAGGGTCTTCATAGACCTCCACCCCAGCTGGATTATAGAATGTAAGTTCCACTTTAAGAAGGGCAAGCCAAGAAGATCAAGAGCTACCATCCCCACTCAGTAATCCATGCATAGACCAGGGGCTTCACTCCAGGACAAGTGGGCCACTATCTCTACCACCAGCTTTCTTGCAATGCTGTGTAAAGATCCTAACCAGGGGAAGGCCAAGACCGTAAGTATAAAGAATTTTGTAGTTTTCTGTAAGCAGACTAAATTTATTTGGAACAGAGAGTGGGGAAGTCCATGCCAAAAGACATTGTCAATATAATAATAGAGATGTTAATGGTGAGTAATTAAGAGTAGGCTGGTAGCCACGATAGTTCTGGCAACATGAGAAACAGTAGACCAACTAGAAGTTCAACAAGAGAGAACCAGGAAAAGTGACAGGAAGAAGAGCTCTCCTTGGACCAGAGGTGAATCAAATACTGGCACCAGCCTGTCCATGATAAAGCCTGTGTGATATTGTGATTTATAATAAGAAATATATATTTGGTTTTCATCTCAGGTCCTGGAAGAGAGCTACCAAAACCCTTAAAATTTCATAAGTAAAAGAAGTCATAAAGGTATCTTTGTTATATTAACGAGGTGACCTTTGGAAAGCCCTAGGTCACTTAAGGACTCAGCTGGCTGCTGGGGGAAGCAACCCAGTGATTAGAAATTTAAAACTTCCAGTTCAGCACCACCATTCCCTCCTGGGAAGGGAGAAGAACTGGAAATCAAGTTTCATTATCAATGGCCAATGACTAAATCAATTATGTCTGTGTAATGAAGTCTCTATTAAAAAATGTACTTACAAGGCTTCCGGGTTGAAGAACACGTGGAATTTAGGAAGAGCAGCACATTCAGAGAACATGGCACCTCATGCCTTTTCTCCCATACCTGGCCCAGTGCGCTTGTCCATCAGGCTGTTTCTGAGTTGTGTCTCTTTATAATAAGCCAGTGACCTAGGAAGTAAAACGTTGCTCTGAGTTTTCAAGATTCATCCATGTTGCGTCATGAATCACTATTCCATTACTGTGGATATTCTAGGGACAAACCACACTTTGTTCATCCACTTATCAGTCGATGGACATTGGTGTTGTCTCCACTTCCCAACTATTATAAATAATGCTGCAATAAGCATTTGTGTATTTTTCATTGAACTCTTGTTTTCAGTTTTCTCTATTATACCTTTGAGTAGAATTTCTAAGTCTTGGGGTAAATTCTATGTTTAACTTTTTCAGGAATCGTCGGACTGTTTTCCAGTTTCTCAGTATTTCTTGTGAATTTTGTGAATTTTTAAATTAAGAATTATTTGGATGTCTTCTAGTCACAAACAACTGTTTCATACATACTAGCTTCTCTGTAGCCCCCTGTTTTCCATCTGTCTTGCCATTCACCAAATTTCACCACCCAACATCCGTCTACAGAATAGTTTCTCTGATATTCACACTAAGTGGAAGGGCATATGCTCTTTCTTGTACCATTCAAGTAAGGTCAGTTTTTACTCAAGTTTGCTGCCGTTCATCCATGTCCACATCCAACTACAAAGGCCTGTTAAACAAAAAGCTAGTGGCTAAAACATTGTACATATTTTCACCTTAATTAAACTGAAGGACAGAGTCTAGATGTGTGTTTCTTAACACCTACATTAGGAATGTTGAAAAATATTTGGCAAATATACTTATTTTAATCATGTGATATTTTCACCCCTATTTAATGTTTCTATTAATTGTGACTCATGAAATAGTTTATGAACCTTAGTTCACCCAATGTTACAAGTAGCTAGGAAAAACTGTTGGAACCGGCTAAGATAATTTATGGCCATTAAATAAAATGTGCATCAAATAAAAATAAACATGTAATTCCTTTCCAATTTCACAATGACGATGTTATCAACCAAATTAAACCTGAATTATAGAGAGATCAGTTTCTGCTCTGCCAAGTGGCAAAATCAGACATTTTTAAATTTCAAATACTGCATTTATTTTGAGGGAAAAATGCATATTTTAAGACTTGTCAGTATTTTCCCTTCTTGTTTCATTTTATGAAGCTCTTGCCTACTTATGTGAGTCTATATAACTATTTCATTTGTCTTGGACTGAAAGCTTTAATGGTGATTTGACATTAAAATAAGGAATGAGAGTCAATAAATGTGATCTTCTCTCATGATTCTAACAAGTGAGATAGCCCACAGGGAACAATTTCAAAGGCATATTTGGTGGATTGAATCGCACTAGGCACACTATAAAAGAAGTCAATTCAGTCCAAGTGTGACTGAGATGGACTTTCTCTAAATACCAGAATTACCAGATGAGCCATTCACTGCAGTTTGGTCCCCAGACTTTGTGGGGGCAGGACATTGCTACTCTTTGACATGTTCCACTTCCTCTGGGCAGAGCCTGTGTGTCACAGAGAGGAGCGGGGGCAGGGGATGGGAATGAATGCCACAACCCATTAGAAATCTGTGGCCCACAGCTGGGCTACTTGACATCTATAGATGTTCACAGCCTGCAAACCCACCAGGGACAGTGACACACAGCTCCAGGAATTTGAGGGCTCTTCCCCACCTGTCCTGTCCAGACTGTCCCCATGGAGCAGGATCGGAAGGTGGAGGAATATTTAGCCATTGCCTGCAATGTTTGCAGAGGCCCCCGGAGTGACTGCTTTGTGAAACAGGGCTGGGGTGTAGCCCCTACTGAATGCTGAGCTTCACTGTTCTCCCAGAGGTCCTTCAATTTTGATGAATCAATGCCTCCTATTTTGTTATAAGTCTTTAGATCAATTCCTAGAGACAACAAGTGGTTCTTTTACTAATTTTAACATCTGTTTAACATCTGTTTCTCAGGGGGAGAGTTTTCACTGAGCTCCTAATCCACCTTTTCTAAAAGTCCAATCTGCCTGGGTTTTAAACCCAGTTTTGCAATACTCAACTTTCAAACCTTGGATAAATCACTTTGACTTAATTTCTTCACCTGTAAAGTAAAAATACCATTATTATATACCTCATTGGGGTATTGTGAGAATAAAATGATTTTATTTTTGTAACACATTTGGAACATTGTCTAGAAGAGCGTATATGCTGCTTTGAATCTGGTGACTTTCCTGTCCCAGTATCTATCTAAGTTTTAGACACTGGGCACCACATACCTACACATATACAGAAGCTTGTGACGTGCCAATGAATACTAGGACAAAAAGTACATCAGTAAGAACCAGGGAGACATCTACCTTGGTTCATTTCCCTTTGAAGAAATGACATACCCACTATCAAAAAAATTTTAAAAAAGAATTGCCCAGTGAATATCAAGTGCTAACCAATCAGAGTAATCACCACTTTATCCTCAAGAGGAAGAAGTAGAATGGAGCAGATGCTGCAATTCTGGAATTGTTCTCTTAAACTTCCCACCTTGTGGGAGAGTATGATTAGTGCACATTCTGTGGAAAATATGAAGAAGCAGGGCTAATAATTCTCTTTTCCCACCAACAGTTAATGCTTACATTAGGTACATTTTTATTTCATTTGCTTCTTTTTGCCTGCATTTATTTGCAGCTCTTTCGAACGAATATGCAAAAATTCTTTGATGAGTACAGCAACAGAAAATTTCAAGTACTGATATGCTTGTTATTTTTTTGTGCCAATCTTAAACTTTTATTATTATAGTTAAACTTGTATTCTCTTCAATAAGCCCCTGACAAGGTGATTTGAAAAGTAGAGACTAACCTACATATGTTGAATCATATAAACCTAGCAGGAAGGGGGAGGGAAACCTATTATAAAGAAAATAACAAATCAGAAAAATTGAATAAAAGATTTAATGTACAGCCAAAGAAATTGTGATGACAACCTATTTAAAAATTAGAAATAGATTTTGGTTAAAATATTTACAGAAATATTTTAAAATTGCAAATAAAAAGATGCTTATTTAGAGAATATTCCCATTATAAATGTTGTACTTTGGCTTTAAAATAACTTTCTATCCTAATTTTGTTTTGGTGTAATTGCAGAACAACACTGATTTATAATAGTGTTACATTCATTTGTTAATAATATTTTTACAGAAATGTTTTAACATCTAGGATTCCTTTATAAATTTAACATGCAATTCAACATTCTGTGGCACATTCTGGATCTGCTAGATTATTCTTTATGCTTTCCTAGTGTCATAAACCAAGAGTACATTTATTTATAGCATTTGTTTGAAAGTGTATAAATCCTGGCATTTTTTATTTTTAGCTTTGTAAGGGGTAGAACAACAGTTGAATAGAGGAATGTACTAACCACATACTAGAGTTCCAATCTGCTAATCCTTTGACAATTAGTTACATTGACTCTGCTAACATGGATACCAGGTATCTATCAGAAAAACAAATTGGTGTCTAGAAAAAACACTCCCAACAAGGAGATGCTAGTGCTACTCAGGTTCTTCCACAAATTAACTATGTAGTTGGAGCCTGACATTTGAAGATATGTGACTCAGTCTTCTCATCTGCAAAATGAGTTGACAATATCAGGACCCAAACCTGACTGATGGTAGACATCAGAATTACCTGGGGGCTGTCTAAAGAAGACAGTCCTGGGAACCACGCAGGAGATGCTAAATCTCGTGAGATATGTTCTAGACGACCTATCTTATAATTTATGGTTTGATTCTTGGCAAGCCAGGCTTATGGATCTAAGTGCTGAAAATTCTGGGCCAGATAATGTCTCACCTTCCTTTACACAGAACTGCATGCAGTTCCATAACAAGTGAAAATGGTCAACAGTATTTTCCTTCACCTTTCTGCCTTAATCTTTATCATGTAACTTTGCTGCTAGTAATTCCTACAAGAATTTTTAGAAATCTCCTTTAAAAAATTTTTTAAAAATCAAAGGATAGTACTGAGTCACAAGAAAGTTAGAGGCAGAAGAAATTTTAGACTTAAAGTGGTTCTTTAAGTCTAGTGGATCCCTCAATTTAGACCATTAAGTTGCCCCCTACATTCTGTCCATCCATGATTCTTTCTTTTGGCTTCCACCTGGCTGATTCACCATTTTTCAGCAGGAATATCAGGAAGATGGATCCTGACTGATTCCTCTTAACATTTATTCAAGGCCACATGATGGAGTGCCTTCCCTTGAGTTGGGTACACCCTGTTAGTAATCCATTGTTACTCATATAAATGATGACCCAGTACTATCTGAGGGTGAAGCAAGTTCAGCTGGCAGTTTCTTTTCATTTATGGTTAATAATCCAATTACATTTTTAATAGGAAAATATTATTCATGTTATATAGATAATCTTAAAGCTCCATTATTGTATGTACTATTTATCATGTATTAGCCAAATTTTCATAAATATTATGAGATACTGTGGAATCAATCCATACTAGCCAAATACTAAACTATATAATGGCCTCGACATTTTCAGGGAACTCAAGGGATAAAGATTAACTTGTGCTACCTTGGGTCCAATTTAAATTTTATGATTCTTTGTGTAGTGAGGGTGTAAATTGTCCTCGGGCTCAGATATGCTGCCGTTAGGAGGGCGAGGTGCCCCATTCAGATCTCAGATAAGCACAAGCTTACTTCCCTTTGCTCCACAGAACTTAAAAAAAGGGGGGGGGCAATTTATAAGTTTACAAGAGACTTGATAAAAGTTACTGCACTACCTTTGTGCCTACCAGCTGTTCACAGCTAAATCAGAACAATCTGCCTTCTTTTAGCCTCTGTTTGAAGTACATGTAGAAGATCACAAACACTAACTTTTTCCTTTAGACTTGGCATTCAACTATGTGACTACTTATCAAAATCACAGGCCATTTTCCACCCAGAATTAAAATTAAATTGGATATTTTAAATTCTTTCCACTGCCAACACATTTCTGGGTACCATTTGCTATCAAGACATTACACAAGCTGTTCCCAGTTTAATGACTATTTGTGCCAGAACATAAATTTCAAGGTCAGCTCAAAGTCATGCAGCATTTCTCCAGGGGACATGGGAGTCTGAGTGAAATTCCTTGGCAGTTCTCAAGTGATAGTTCCACCTTCTACGGCTTCTGTAGGAGAGCTAAAGGGGTGCTTACTTAGATGTGTCAGTGACAAGATCTCAGCTTCAAAGAGATCATATTATTTGTTGTAATTACACACTACTTTTTTAATTTATATAAATAATGTATGAATTTAAAGTCAAGATGCTTGTTAAAATATTCATGGATAGTATCTGTGATCTGAAAATGCAGCAGAGGTTTTTTGAGCTTTCTGAAGTTGAGGTTCAGGCTATGTCTATACTTACAAAAAATGATTGAAACCCTGTCCTGTAGAATCTTTCACTGGTCCCCTTGAAGATCAATACAATTTACTGCATGATCAGTTTCCTGAAGTGATCAGTATTGACCATGATGACACACTAAATTAATGTATCAGCAATTTTGTTTCTGACTGTATGCACACCAACCGCCATCAACCAGATGCTGCCAGGGCAGGAACCGGGGATTTCAGAAGGCACAGTCACCATTTCAGGCCACAGGGGTATCATTTAGTGAAATAGAATGGCTGTGTTATTTTCTAGGAGAAACTTATGTGCTGAGATAATCTGACTGCTACTATATATTGGGAACGAAGTCAAGCAATCGATCATATGATAGGAGTGGATATACATCTTGGAGAATGAAAGAAAACAAGACACCATTTAAAAAAAAAAAGCCAAGGTCCTTAAGTCGGTAACTTAAATGCACAGTGCCTTGTATTGCGATAGTCAATAATTTCAATGGGGTTTACTCTTGAAACAGCCCACACTCACGAGCACACATACACAGGCACACCCACGCCCTGAGTCTGGACCTCCCACAGATGGGAGACCAGCACTCACCCAGGAAAGGGGAAATAGTCACCTGCCCCTTCTCTCTTTCATTGTGGACAAAGGCTATCTCTCCTTCCTCTCTCCTCTAGTCCTTGGTCCATCGAGGGAGGAAAGAGTGCAGGGAGGGAGATGAAATAGTGTCACAGGCCAGATCTAACTTGAAAGTTAAGGGACAGCTCTACCTGTATCAAGAGCTGCAGTCTTGACAATTTACCAGCTTCTTCAACATCCCTCCATGTCTGCGGAGAGGATCTCTTACCTGCAGTTTTCCAGATGCAGTTACTCATCTTCTTGCATCTCCTGCCTAAGCCATCCTCACTTCCCAGGAATCCTGTAAATACCTCTAGCTTTTCTGGTGAGGTCTGTTTTGCCTCCAGCAGTCCTCCTCACCTCCCAGGAACACAGTCACTTTGCCCAGACTCTAGGAGTGCACCTAGCTGCTTCTCCTTGTTTCCCTCTGCAGCTGCTGCCCCACCTGACTCTTGCCCTTCAGGTTGCTCAGGCAATTGATTTGACTGTAGCTATGCAATTCTGATTTTACACAGCATTTCATTTTAACTGAAAACTCTCTTCAGGGACAAAAATAGGATGTCATGAACTACCCAAGATAACTTTACATTACTTTGCCTATAACATGGAAAGCCACAAACTCATTGACACACGTAGGTAATGGTAGAAAAGCTCTGAGATCACACCATTTGCAGAGTAAGGGAGGGTGTCTTTTATCTGATTATATCCATTTTTACTTATTTATTGTCTATCTTTCTAACTGAGGGTCCCACTGCAGCTCCAGTGCCTGCCATCTCCTTGGTGAATGAATGATTGAATGAATAAATGCTATTTTGGAAAGCCTGGGGTTATACGTCTTCCTTTTTGGTAGGTTGTAGGCTTCACAGAGTCAGAGAATTCTGTGGGTTTTATTCACTAAATAGTCCCTGTAACAAGGATGTCTTTTAATGAACATTTGTTGACTAGAGTGAATGAATGCTTGATATAACCTGGGCAGAAGGAAATGACTGAGGCACAGTGTTGCTTTTAAGTAGAGGGAGAGTGGCTATAGATTGGAGGAAGAGGTTCAGTCCTTTTCCAGGTGACTTCGAACATTCTATGTGAAAACAAGTACACTGATCTATCACATTTGTGGGGAGTTGAAGAGTTTTATTATATTCGAATGATGAGACTCTTCAAATGAACTCCCAAGGGATACTCCCTATGTTGTAAAATATAAATATCATTTTACTGTACACTCAGGCTAAGTGTTACAGCCTATTGATCATAGGCTGCAATTCCAATGTTACTGTACTGAATACTGTTCAGGGGTGTCCAAACTTTTACTGTTCTTGGCCACACTGGAAGAACAAGAGTTGTCTTGGGCCACACATTAAATACACAGTCACTAAGGAAAACTGATGAGCAAAAAACAGTTTTTAAGTAAATTTATGATTTTGTGTTGGGCCACGTTCATAGCCATCCTGGGCCACATGCAGCCCATGGGCCACAGGTTGGACATCCTTGCAGTGTAGACAGTTGTAACACAATGGTACACGTTTGTGTGTGTGAATATAGAAAAGATGCAGTAAAAATACTTATGAGATAAAAATGGTACACTGTATAGCGTGCTCAGTGTGAATGGAGCTAACCAGCATGCGCAAACATTGCTCTGGGTGAGTCAGTGAGTAGTGACCGAAGGCGAAGGCCTAGGACACTACTGTGCATCATTGCAGACTTTATAACCACTTAGGCTACACTAAGTTCATAAAAATATCTTTCTTCCTACAATAATATATTAACCTTAGTGTACTGCAACTATTTTTACTTCATAAACTTTTAATGTTTAACTTTTTAGTTCTTTTGTAATAACATTTAGCTTATAATACAAATATAGAGTACAGCTGTAAAAATATTTTCTTTCTTTATGTCCTTATTCTATAAGCATTTTTATATTTTTAAACTTTTTATTTATTTATTTACTTACTTTTTTAAAGTTTTGTTAAAAACTAAGATACAAACACACATTAGCCCAAGGCTACCCAGGGTCAAGATTATCAGTATTACTGTTTTCTACCTCTATATCTTTTTAAATCATGTATTTGCTTATAAGCAGATAATGTACCATGTGCATTTTCCTCCATTAATGAAAAACTTTCAGTGTTAGGGTCCATGTTTTCAAATTTTAAAGAGTTTGTTGAGGTCCGCAAAAACTTCTGCTAACACTTCACTGTGAGTTTTTGTGAAGGTGCTTTTTCTTCTCCTGCAATTTTCTTTCCTCTTGCCTCTTCTGCTATGTGTTCTTATTCTGGTTCCTACAACCCCTCATGAGTCAGTCCCTCAGGAATGACGTTTGGGAGCTCCTCAACGTCATCCTCACCCACACCCAGGGGAAAGTTGTTTGCCATCTCAGCCACAGCCTTGTTGAGTTTTGCAGCCTCCTTATTGGCAAAATTTTTAAAGGACAAACCTTGTGAGCATCTTCTTCCAGGTACTATTCACATACTCCTTGGTGACATTGCCCCAAGTCTAAGCAAGGTTTACGATACAGCTACAGATGTTGTAATCCTTCTAGAATTGCATTAGTGTCTCCTCAGTTGCAGCCACCATCTGAGCAAAGGCCCTCCTCAGGTCATAGGCCTTAAAAGTTACTATGACTCCTTAATTCATTGGTTGAATTAAAGAGATGGTGTTTAGACAGAGAAACAAAACTTTGATATTGGGATGAAGATCACACAAAAAAGATGATGTCCTGGAGCACAGTCAGTAATAAGCAAAATCTGGAAAGGTATATTATTCTCCAAATAGGACTCTATTTTGCTGGCATAGAAATTCAGGAGAGCATCTTGGAAGAAGAGTGGGAGCATGATGATTTCTTATGCTCCCGTAGTACAATGGCAGGGTGTGCTTACTGAAATTCTGAAAGGTCCTGGAATTCTCATTGTACCAGATCACAAAGAGTTTCATTGTGTAGCCTGTAACATTGCCCCAGGCAAGACTATTAGCCTGTCCTTCAGATCTTGAAAACCTGGCATTGAATTGTCCTTTTTAGGGATAAAGATCCTTTCAGGCCTCCATTTTCAGATTAGAGAGATTTCATCTATATTGAATATTTATTCTGGCAAGTAATTTCCCTCCATAATCAGTATGTTTATACTTTCTACTCCCCCAGACTTGTTACTTACTTTCTCATTGTATGATAAATAATGATTCTCTAATTGTTGAAACCACCCAGAGCTAGTGAGCTAGTAGTAAATTCAGCATCATAATCAGGTCCAACCTTTTCTTTCATCATCACAAACTTTTGTGTCAGCTGTGATCATAATGGTGCTGAAAGGGATGGGCTTATGTATCTGGTTTTAGTCTGGGCCAGTAGGTGCTTCGAGATCTGACACAGGCCCTTCTCAAATGCTCATTACTCTCATTGCCTTCAATGAAGAAGATCGGTTAACAGCTTCCACCACTTTGTTCTTGCTCTTCAAGATCATAGGTTTGGTGGAAAGGGACATGCCTGACTGGCAAGCAATAACCATAACTGATTTCCCACCTTTGTCATCTGTAAATTACTTTGAATTTTGTTTCCACATGAATCACTCAATGTGGCCTTTGAATGGCGACATCAACAGTGGGTTTTGTACACTTAGCTGCCATAGTGAGCAAACAACACGAGATCAAATCAAGCACAGGAAAGAATGATGCAATCAAGAGACTCAATAAACACAAGATGTATGAGGCTGCTGCCTGCATAACACAGCATATTGTTTTGTGGCAAATGTTTCTACGTATAAGGAGAAAGAGTGCTCTGTAAAAGAACAATAAAAGTGTAGTACAATAAATACATACGCTAGTAATGTAGTTGTTTGTTATCGCTATCAAGTATTATGCACTCTGCATATAATTGTATGTGCTACACTTGTATAGAACCCACAGCACAGCAGGTCTGTGCACACCCGCATCACCGCACACACTTGCAGGTGCTGTGCTATGACCTAACAGTACCTACAGTGTCACTGGATAGGAAATTTTAAGCTCCATTATAATCTTATGGGACCGCTGTATCATATGCTGTCCTTCATTGACCAAAACGTCATTATGCAGTGCATGATTACCTATTTTTTAACATATAATCAAGTAGTCACAGAACTCAAATGTTGTCTTTTGTCTCACATATCGTTGTATGAGGTTTGGGGATATCCCACTGATGCCACAATTTCCTTGACTGTATGTGTACGTGTTTGTGTTTTCTTTGTCAGTTGATTTCTGGAAAGAGTTTGATTATTTTGCCTGCCAAGTCTTTCTTTGCAAACTTTAATCCCATGCAATTCCTGTGAATGAAATTGCTGATATTGGCCAGTGTTACCATATTTTCCAGCTAATGTTGTTAAAATTCTACTACTTGCTATTTTACTTGTTAGGTTGTCCCAGGAAAAGCAGATTTTATTTCTATTTAGTTTCAAAAATATCTTCACAACTTTTTTGAAGAAGTTTAAAGTGCTTCAGTATATATTTTTAGTTGTGTTGTAAATCAAGTCTCACATTTGGATTTAATTTTAAGAATATATGACAGCTACAGTATAAATATAGTGATTTATTTTTGCTTCATACTTTTTAGTTCAGCAGCTCCTAAATAAGAACACACTTTCTAATTAGTTTTCAAATTTCAATTAGAATGCTCTAATAATTCTTAGCTCCCTGACATTTCACTTGGCAAGAGGAATAAATGTAGTAAAATTCCTAAATGGAAGGCTAGTAAGAGCAAAGTATTAAAGTCACTGAGTTAACTAATGCAAGTAAATGTAAATTTATATCCTTTGAGACTCTAATTATTTGTTAATTAGGTGCCAATTGACTGCTGAAGAATATTTACTGAAGTTGAACAACAAAGATATGTCTATTACCATATATACTTGTTTGTCAAGAACTCTGCCCTCCATAATTGTGCCATTGATTAAACATGAATAAGTTTCTCTAGAAATCAGATTTGCATATTCATCCTACCACAAAGAGGCCTTCATTCTATGTGATATTATGTATGCTTTCTCTTTGAGTAACCGGATTCCTGTTTGTTATGAAACAGATAATAGTCCCAATGTATTGGCATGAGAAAAAGATGAAACCACATTTTCCCCATTTTTATGCAGCTTTTATATGTATGACTTTACAGATTAGTAATTTCTTTTATATTTTATATAAAAATTTTCAAAAGAAATGCTTCCCCCCCAAATCTGTACTACACTATGTACAATGTTGCAAATTACTCATTTAAAATCCTTCTTTCTCTTTAACATTGGAATGTATAAAGGGAAAATTAAAAATAGATCAGGCACATGAGATTTCTAAGATTTTCTTGCCAGAACAATCTGTACCTCTTGAAAGCAACCTTGAGATTTTAGTCTGAGGGAAAAAAAATAAGTTAGCCACTAAATATTCACTCTTCTTACTTTCAAAATAGCAGCATTCATGTTCGTGTGAATTGAAGAGCGTGTAGACCACAGTCTTTCCAACTTGAAGAACACAGTCAGAAATGGCGCCTCCTGAGGGAATAGAGCCTTTCTGGTAAAGAACACTTTCCAAGTTGCTGGAAGAAATGCCAATATCATAAAGACTGTAAGGTTGACACTGGAAAGGACCCAACAGTGCCACAGATGTCTTTATTTAGAGGGGATAGAAATCATGGAGTTGCATTACACTATAGTAAAGTTGTAGAAAAAAAGTTGTTGTTTTTTACATGGCTTTTTAAAAATAGTTTATACATACAGAGTACAACACCATATCTTAGAAAGGTAGCCCTGGCTGGTGTAGCTCAATGGATTGAGCTCCGGTCTGTGAACCAAAGGGCTGCCAGTTCAATTCCCAGTCAGGGCACATTTCTGAGTTGTGGGCCAGGTCCCCAGTAGGGGGCATGCAAGAGGCAAACACACATCGATGTTTCTCCCCTTACTCTTTCTCCTTCTCTCCCCCTCTCTCTAAAAATAAATAAATAAAATCTTTTAAAAAAGAGAAAGTGACAGCATAAGATTTTTAAAATAGATTCTTACTTTCCATTTATTTTCTTCTTTGAAAATGAAACAACCTATGTGTCTCAGTCTCACTATAGATGATTGTGATTCCCTTCCTTCACTCCAACTTTTTCTTGCTAACTTTCAGATATAGATATGCAGGAGGGAAATATACAAATAAACAAGATACTACATGCACACTCTATGACAACACGTCTTTGATTTGCTTGTTGGATGCACACTTTACAAATGTTTTTTGTAATGTCTATTGTATATTTCTCACTCAACTCTACACCCATACTCAAATGTAAATTTATACTTAAATTTAAAGCTTCTTATTTAAGAAAGAATATCCTAATTAATGTCAAATAACTTAGAATTGCTTCCTGAATTTGAAAGAAAATCCAATACATATCTTTGGCAAGCATATATTTAAAGAAATGAGAAGTTAAAGGTTTGGAGAGAATAAATAAAGACACTTTTGGAAGAAACAACAAAATTGTAATAAAGGGTTTGGGAATTGAAGGGGATCAGACCTACTAGTTCATACTACATTCTTAAATAATATTATGCAACAGATCTATCTTTTTAGAATTTCAGAATATAAATTAAATATATACTGTATTAGCTAATCGCTGTGTAATATGTTGCCCCCAAAATAACAACTTAAAACACATACATTGTTTATCTCCCAGTTTCTGAGGATCAGGAATCTGGGGATGGTTTGCATGTGTCCTCTTTCTCAGGGCCTCTCACACAGCTGCAGTCAAGGTGTTGGCTGTGACCATAGCCTCACCTGAAGGTTCAACTGGAGAAGGATCCACTTCCAAGCTTACTCACACAGCTGTTGGTAGAATTTAGCTCCTCATGGACTGTTGGCCTAAGGGTCTCTGTTCTTTACCGACTTTTGGCCAGAAGTTATGGTAAGTTCCTTGCCACATGGACCTTTTCAACATGGCAGCTTGCTTCATTGAAGAATGCTTAGCTATCTGAATCAGCTCAGTTTTAGTTGCCTTTCCAGATTGATTGTATATTGACAATTACTAGATAGAGGAACTCTAATAAATATACTTTCAATTGTACTTTTACTAAGAACAGCTTAGTTTAGATACTGTATTTTGTAGCTTCTCAAGGGACTAATGACACTTGCCTGAAAACATTATCTTGATCTGTGTTATAAAGATTAGAGGAGAGCAATATATCAAGTGCCTGTCACCACTCAGTGACATCAACACCCAGTATATAGGTATTGAAAAAAGTTAGTTCCGATTTTCTTTCCTTTTTCTAAACATTTAAGTATTTTGAGATAATACTGATAGTAGCCAATCTTCTCCAGTTGACAGTTTTTTCTAACCTGTGATCATTATCCTAATTCAGAATTCTTTATTTCTGTCTGAACAACCTAGTATCCGCATCCTTAGACACTTCTTCAATCGATTCTAAAATCTAAACCATCATTGTAAACTTTTGAAAGTGCAAATCTGACTATGTCACCTGTGTTACTTCTCTGCTCACTTTTTCAGTGGCTCCCTTTTACCAAATAAATGCACACTTCTTGAGTACCTTGTCCTCAATGAGCTAATCCCAGCTTTCATTCTGGATTTGTCTCATAAAGTATCCTTAAAATACCCTATATTCCACTAAAACTCTGTTTCTCATTATTGTCTGATGTGCATTATACTTTTTCATATCTCTGCTATTTTTCCCTAACTGGAATACACAACTTCTAACCTGACCTGTCAACACCCTATCTGCTTTTTAAACTTAGCCTGCACCATACCCCATAGAGTCCTCCATAGTCTTCAAGACAAAAATGTCCCCTCACACCTTAGGAACCTCAAAGCATATTATAATACACATATACAGTGTTCACCATAGTTATTTATAAATATGCCAGAACTTATGCATTACACTATAAGCCATTGAGAGGTAAAAGTCACATCCCATTAATTCTCTGTTTCTCCTAGCACCCACTATAGTACCTGGTATAAGGTAGAAACCCACTCATTGTGTTTTGAATGAACAAATGAACACATAGGTAAAGCTTCACACATGCCTTCATAATTTGTTTCAATATCCAGCTAACCTTTTAAATTACCTAAATTTGCTATTTAAGGAATTTCTTTGATTTGACTTGGATAAAATAAGTAATTATTTATTTATTCAGTGATTATTTTTGTCACATAATATTAGGCCTTTTTTAAAAAAAAAAGCATATTATCTCCTTTTTCTGCACTATAAGTTGATATATTGTTGGAATTTTTTTAAATTTAGGAAAACTGAGGTGCTTAAATAATACTGTATATAATAACTTAGAAGTTGCAGAACTAAGGATATTCAGGTTATTTTGAGACAAAAATACATATACTTTGCACGATGTTGTACTTTTCTGCTTTCATGGCATACTTAGTATCTACTAGCATTGTGTATTTTGAAACCAAAGGGCGTGTACTCTGCCTCTCTCTGGGTCTACCACTCTATTTTGCTTATGACAAGTACTCAATAAATATTGCATAGATGACTAAATAAGCATAGACAAATTGAATAATTTTAACTCTTGGCAGGTCATAGACAACAACATTAATCAAGGAAAATTCAAACCCAAAGAATTCTTATCTGAATTTAGGACTCATATATTTATTCAGCAAATATTACTTGAGTTCATATTGTTTATATACAAAAATAAATAATTTATAGCCCTTGCCTCTGGGAGCTCAACCATAATATTTAAGAAAACCATAAGATAATAAATAATAAACACTTACATAGCACTGAATTATGGGTGAGGTACAGTTGTATGTGTTTGAGACATATCAAATCTTTTCAAACTGGAATGGTGAATATCTCATTTTTAGAGACAGGGAAACTAAACTTCGTAGTTTTCAAATAACTTGTCCAAATTTATGCAACTAAAAATTTTTGGTTACTATTTGAACACTGGAAAATTGAAACAGGGTGCAAAGCAAGGGTCCACCAAAATGAGCCACAGCACAGGTTTGGGGGTTGGAGGATAGGGGAAGGGTGTGATACAGACTAAGACCCTTTGCATAACAAAAAGGAAAGCTAATAGCTGTGCTACTGCCCCAGGCAGAAGGTGTATGTGTCTTTCAGAATGTGGCCAGACTCCTGATACAGTCCGGGGTTGTACAGCCCCTGCACAAGAGGCAGGGAGGTGAAACCCCAGCGTCCGGGAACTCTTGCCCTGACTAAAGATGGCAGCCGAGAGCAAGTAAAAGATCCAGGGAGACTGGCAAATGTGGCGCATTGAGGGAGGAGCCGAGTATAAGGTTGTGTAGGAGGTTCAGGATTTAAACTAAAGGCAGGTAGAGAGGCAAGAGGCTAGTCTGCCTCAAGGGCTGAGAAAATAAGTAGCAGCTGTGCTGATCTGTAGTGAAGAGGGCAGCCATGAGGGATTTGGCTATGAGATCTGAAGGAGAAAGCAGAAAGTAGCTATGCAGTTTGCAGTCGGCATTCCACCATGTAGCCTGGGCTATTAAGAATGTGGAACGGCCATGCGGAAGGAGCCATGAGCCCGGAGGGATTCAGCCGTAGCAGCCGAGAGGGAGAGAAAGTCATGCTGCCGCTCTGATAGGCTGCTCTGGCTGATTCGGAAGCCACCAGTGACTCTGCCTTTCAAGACGCTGACCTGCTGCCTCCCAGACCTACACTCTGTCTGGACTCTTGGGACTTGGGACACACAAAGAAATCACTTTGTTGGGACTTGTGCCTTTCCTGGATTATACCATGATCCAGTGCAGCATAGCACATATTTTTCTCAATATGGAGGCTGAGGACAACATACCCCAGATCCTGAAGGGGAGAGCTGTTATGAGAGAATGGCAACTTTGAACCCCTTAAGTGTCCTTTCCAGAGGAGATAGAGAAGTGTGCAGCTGGCTTAAGAACAGATAAGGAGCTGGGGAACTTTTGGGCTTGGTTTTAGTTTATAGTCTATTGGGGAGCAAGGGAAGTGCTGGGTCTTATGGGAGAGCAGGCCTCTTAGCAGAATTGCTCTTAGCTCCCCACCCCCAAGTTTTCACCCCTATAAATAAAAACTAGTTTCTTCCAACACTAATTGTCGGGTCATACGTCAAGGCACCACATGCACAGGCCCCTGTTTGCTCAATTACACCCTGAGTCCGTGCTTATATCTATGATGATAAAATGCTTCAAGTCCAAACAATAACTTCAAGTGCACAAATGGTTATTACAAAAGTAGATATGAGACAGGAGATAGGAAGGAGGAAACTCTGGAGGTGGTGCCCCAGGGCTAAGATAAAGGACATTGATACAGGACAGAGACCCTATTCTAAGACCTGTTGTTCCCGCTTTCTGGAAAAGTGCTGAATCATGGTGACTCATGAATATGCCTGTGCAGAAAATGCTACATGACCCCTGCTTCATTTAATTGCATTATAACAAATTAACATTGTGCAACCCCCTTCTCTGATGGCCAATTGAGAAAAGTCATGGGAGACCACATTCGCAGTAGCTTTAGAGTAATACAACTACTTGTACATGCGCAATAGAAGCCCGCCAAAACTAGCCAGGAAATGTCTGCCCTATAAGAATAGAATCCCTCCAGCCCCTGAAGTCAATCTCTGCTCAGAGTTGGCCTGCTCCCGTGTTCTGTGGAGTGTACTATCGCTTAATAAATCTGCTCTCTCTCTCTTTCTGCTATAAACTCTGTGTGTTCAGTTCAATTCTTTGTCTGCAGTCACCAAGAACCTGGTTACCTGTGCCCACCTGTGACATATAAATATGTTTTATTGGTTTACATAATTTGAGAAAAACACATATCATTTTAAGAATTCAGAAAAGAAAGTGATTATTTCTTACAGGAAAGTTATGAAAAACTTAACCAGATAGAATTTCCACAGAAAGAGAGCAGAGAAGGATTGGGAGAGTAACAGAAATAAAACAAAACATGGAGAAGCTGTTTTGTTTTGTCTTTGAGCCTGGAGAACAAATCAGACTGGCTGGAGTAATAACTCTAACTATAAAATTAGTGGCAAATAGGGGCAATGGACAGATTTCAGAGGATATAGTTTGACAAGATAATGTGGACAACATGGAACTATTGAACATTCCATATCAGAGGAGCCTTATTACTGAATGATAGATAATTTATATAAATATTAATGTCAGAGATAAGAAGATGTCAGAATGGAGCAAGCCCTGGCAAAAAACATATTAACTTTGACTTGAGGATATGTTTATTGATTTTAGAGAGAGGGGGAGAGAGAGAAACATTGATGGGTTGCCTCCAGTATGCTCCCCAAGCAGGGATTGAACTCACAACCGAGGTGTGTGCCCTGACCTGGAATCAAACCTGCAAACTTTTGGTGTATGGGATGACACTCCCATCAACTGAGCTGCCCTGCCAGGGCCCTGGAAAATTTTATATAAGCAAAAGAAACATTTCATATTTTCAAAAGTTTAATTTAAAATGTTTTATTCTTTATAGTCTTGGGAAAACGTTACAACCTAATATCCTCAGATAGGCACGGAAAGAGACATCCCAACCCAAACAGAATGACAGAAGATAAGAAATGTGGTCCAGGTTAAGTTTCTAAATGAAAAAGATTGGGTGAGGAGTAACATTTATACAGTTTTTCAAATATTTCAACAACCATAAAATTTTAGCAGTACGCTTAACATCTTGTGAAGTGCATAAAAATGATGCCTTATTAAGCTATGCAGCCTCCTGCATTAGGGATTTTTCTGTCCTGTACATATTCTACAGTGCAGATTTGGTAAATAGTGTACAGTTGGAACAAGCAGTTAATGATATCAGATGAGTCAGTGCTGTTTCCAGAACAGGTGAAATACCACATGTATAACTTTGCAGACTACTTTCTAAAATAAAGTGGTAATGAGATTAGAACCATTACTACTTCCACTGTATAAATCCAGTCACTTGAAATGGTATTTTCTTGTTGTTATAATCCTTTTGGAAAATGATTTCTTTAACTGCAGTGATAGAATGTATTTTTATTTTATTTATGACTTAAATCCTATATTTCAAAGTAGTTTTGGGGATGGTAATATTTTAAAAGGGAACTTATCAAAGGACCACAAGATTATGAAAACTAGATACATTTACAAAATGTCTTTATTTGTCATTGTTTATATTGTTTGCATATTTCTCATGTGGATAAATGTATACAGTGGGTTCATTTTATTTTTACATTAGGTCAATTTTATTTTGTACTATCAGAGAAAATTTTTATTTCACAAAGAAGCAGAATAATTACTTTCCCCTGACTCGCCCTTATTTCTCTTCATCTTTTCCTCTCGCTTTTCAATCCAACCCTCCTACCAAAAAGAAATCACTCCAATTGAAATTTCTAAGAAAGTTCTTTTACAAGAAAACTCCCTCTCCTTAAAATTGCTACAAAAGAAATTCACCTTATTACTCACTCTCTTCTTGGCACTTCATTAACATCAGTATTAAATCAGTCCCCATTTGGAATCTTGTATTGTGCATGAATTATTCTGCATGAATGGCCTATTGTAATTCATGTCTTTTTTCAGTTTCATTAAAGCTGTATAGTTATATTGTTATTTAATAAGGCAGTTTTGCATTTATTTCCAAGTCTAGATAAGGCACCCAAAGACATTCTGAATGTGTCCTAAATGATTAGGCTAAAGATATTTTTTTTTTGGTATAGTCCTTTTAAAACTAAGATAAAAATTTGTTTACCAGTAACCCACCAGTTGTCTTCAATTTGTTCTGCATACATATTCCCTTTATAATTGATGACACAGGTGTGTTCTTTTTCTTAAGATACATCATGGTATGCAAAATAAATTGAATAAAATTAAACTTTATGATGACCATCCAAGTGCATTAGCAATTAAAATGCTGACTTCATAATTTAGGTTTACGAATCACTGAGTATGTTGCTTAATGCAAAAAAATATGCAGTTCTGAGGATGTAAGTTTTGTCAGTTCAGGTATATTGGGAAAAATGCTAACTATGGTCAATATTTGATTAGTTATATAATGGTTTGAAATCCTTCTGACTTGGTATCTGGACATGCATCAGCCAGTTGCATCAGGCTAGAGCAATAAACTGCTAATTTGGAGCGTTTAACTGGAAGATTGGATTGTGAGGAGGTCTCTTAGCCATGATGCTCACAGGAAACAGATTTTGCATGTAATCTAGCTCAAGAAAACGGTTCCTGAAACAGTTTCCCAGCAAGATTGTATCAGAAGGCAATGAGCCCTTGTGAAAATGCTTGTTGGGAAAAAAAATTTGGTCTAGTCTAAGCCAACTTTAAAACAATTGCCAAATTAACTAGATTCCTTTATTTTTGCCTCAAGAAGCATAACCTTAACCCAGAGAAACAAAGTTCAAAAGCAGATTGGGGGTTACTTAAAAGCTTTACCTATTAGCAAGTTATAGCCTAACATCGTTTCAGTAGCTTGTAACTCTAAATACACGCCCCGGACTCCTGTTCTCGATTTTCTTTCTTGCTTCAACGTGCTGGACTTTGTTGTAGTCCGTCTTCATTCTGAGCTTATGATTCTTCCTCCCAAATCTTAGTTGGCTTACGCCAACTATTATCAATGCCTAAGGGAATTACTATTTAGGCAAATTTATCTGAGGAATACGTACTTTATATTTGCTGGGGTAAAGCCTTAAAAGTCTAAATTCAGGACTGATTCTGAAAAACTGATAGGTAGCCTTATTCAAACTCATAAGAGCTTTAATAGGAGAAATTTACATTCAAGGGCAAATCAGCTGCTCCCTGTGGTGGCTGGTCAGGAATTAACCACAGCCCTGCTAGGACAGGGTCCCTTTTATAGGGGGTTAATAGTAAAACCATACGGTGGGTAGTCACATAGACCACCAGAAAGAACAATGCATTCCTAAATTAACAGATAACATCAGGCAGTTATCATACTCTATACATTAGTTAACTTCCTTCCTGGGGTATGACTTATTTTTGGACAGCATTCTGGCTTTCTGGGTAGTCAGCCAAGCCTGAGGCTACAGAAAGTTAAACAGTCACAAAGGTTTAAACAGAGTCCAACATTTCCAGAATCCCTTGCTGAAGGAGCTGTATTGAATTTGAGTTCTCTTGCAGTCTCCATTTCTAGAAACTCTAAATCCTGTCATTTAGGAAAATCAAACCAATGGAGGTCAAATTTTGGATCAGTTAGTTGAGGAGCGCCATAAAGTAGCAAAAGTAATAGTTACTGCACCAACTAGGAGAGCCCATTAATGGATAGAAAATATCCAAGTAAGAAAATGTGGCAGAACTAGAACTCTAGCACCTACAGGACAAGAAACAAAGTAGAGCCAAAGAGCCCAAAATTGAAGAGCCTAAAAACAGATAATCTTCATCCTCCAAAGGAAGCTTCCCCCGCACCTTCTGAGGAATTCCGTAATTCCAGGTAATTATGGCTAAATGGCTCTACTATCAGAAAGAGTATAGCCAAGAAGAAGTGAAAGAAAAGGGATTTTAGTGTTAGAACAGTAGCTGACAAATTGAGAAAATCCTTCCGTGGAAGCAAAAGTAGTTGAACTGAGTATAATAAAAAATGCACACAGTTTCCTTGATATTGAACAATTAAATCATGTTCTTATTCCACAGTTGTATGACTTTGGCAGTCATAAGGAGTCATGTATAAACTATCTTACTTATACAACTTACTTGTTATTTATTATTTACTTATACTTACTTACTTATTATTTAACTTATTGTTAAATAATACTAATTCAATCTAGGTAATTTTAAAGATCTAATTGGTGCTCCAAGGAGCTGGGGTTTAGCACAAGTGACTCCACTTTGGATTTATTGTCTCTTTTTTAACACTATAATCCCCTTCAGATTTGAAAATAATTAATATGTATTTGAATATTATATGTTTTCTGTTTATATTATGAAAATAGTCAAATGGAATCCATTATACTCTGTAAAGATGTTGTTGAGGACATTGTCTACTGCAAAAAACAAACTTAAAGTCCAATGTAAGATATTTACTTTATATAATTAGTGTCAGGAAAGGCTATGATTAAGAACACACATGCTTTTTCTATTCTGACAATAAGTTAATAATTGATTTACTTCATATCTTTCTAAAAATGCAAACAATTTATTTTACTTAGGTACAAAATTTAAAATTCAAACCACAACTAAAGCCTGGAATTCAGAAATGAATAGGGTTTTATTTGAACAATTTCAATTTCCTTATTTATAAAATGTAAATGACTACTAGCAAACTGTCAGTATCTGAAAAATACAACTAAAGAATGCATTTGTAATAATAAAAATATGCCAGCAAACATTTGATGAATGCTTAGAACATCACAGTTAATGTCCTAAGCTCTTCACCTCCTTTATCTTATTTAATATCTATAATGACCTCAGGAGAAAGATACTATAATTATGCTATTTGACATCTAAGATTATTGAGGTTTGAAGAGGCTAAGTACTTGCCCAAGTTTAAAGAGTTAAAACCACTATATTTACTTTGGGCTGATACCAATGTTTCCACTTTTAATCTCATAACTACAATAAGCTACTTCTGCTTTAGCTATGCAGGAGATCAGGGAAACAGAATGATTATATTTAGGACATAGAATTGATAAAATGTTATGACTGATTGACTATGGAGATAAGGCATAAAGATTTACTTCAGAGTCCCTAATTTAGACAACTAAACGGATGGTGACATTAGAGCAAGAACAAGTTTTGAGGAAGTATATGATGGGCATGTTGAATTACAAGAGCCTGTAAGACAGATATATAGTATAGATGTCTATCAGGCAGCAGGATGAAAGAGCCTGAACCACAGGGCAGAGGTATGTATTTAGATATCATTAGCCAATAGCTACAAGTTGAATTCATAAGCATTAGTGGCATTACCTGGGATAATGTACAGAGGAGAAAATAAGAGACCCAGAGACAGGTATGCGGAAGAGGAAACACTATACAGACCCTAAAAACGGGCATCAGAAAGATAGCAGGAAACATAAAACAATGAAAGAGAAAGTCTTATAAGAAAGAAGCATGGTCAAAGGCTAGAAAATTTATATGAATTGAAGATTGTTCAATGTTCAAAGGCTGAAGGAAAATTTCTAGAATTCTATGTTGAAAAATAATTTTTATACATATAAATGAAAAAAGATTACCTATTTTTATTCTCAAGAAGCTATTAGAAAATAGTCACCAAAACCAGGTAATAATCCAAGAAAGAGAAGAATATGGGATCTAACAAACTGAGTTTTAGGAAATATACTATATGTATTTCAGAACAAATGCATTACCTGTTGGGAACCACCCTGCCTGGTTTCAGGAGCTGCAACCCCCCCATGGCTAAGGCTGAGTGAGCGACTTTCGGACCATAAGCCACTAAGGTGACAAGACTTATCTTCCTGGCAGTGGCAACACTTCTGCTCTTTTTACTTCATCCATAACTGGCCCCCAATGCTTGGTCGGTTAGCCAATGACGGGTAAGATTCCCCAAGGGAGGAATGACCTAAGACAGGCACAATCATGTAGAGGCCCCAAGGAAGGACTTGGGGGACTGCAGCAAAAGGGGGTGATGGACCCTCACCCCTCAGCTTTGACAAAGCCTGAGTCCTCATTCTGTCTGCAAGAAGTCTTCTAATTTCTTGCCTGCCTTACTTCCCCTGCCTGATTTAAGCCTGAAACAATGACAGAGGGTGGTGCAGCCCTGTGCCGGAAAGGGGGGGTTCCCTAGGACAATCAGGCCTAAGAAAAAATGTGTAAAATCCTGTGAAACCTGCTTTGTTTAGAATGCTCCCAGTTAAATAAGAGTCCAAGCAAGAAGTGAATTTGTTTCTCAAAGTTTTATAGCTCTTTAGCTATCTGACCCTGACTCAAAATAGGCCCTCAGAGTTCTTTGTTATCTGTTGTTTGATACTTACTGCCTGACAATGGTTAATGGGCTTTACCTGTATTTCTGTGCAAACTGAACCTAATAAAAGCCCATTGAGGAAAAGGCTCTTGGCCCTTCTCCTTTGAAAGATTTTCCACCTTTCTTCCCCAAGCAGATCATGTCTTGGTAGACTTCCCATCCATGGCAGCTGGGGGGCCCTGTGGGCGGAACCCCCCTCACAATTACCAAAGATAAAAAAGAATATTACATAATGATAGAGGAGTGTATTTATCAAGAAAACAAAATAACCTTAAACATATATGTAGCTAACAAAAACCTTTACAAATACATGAAACAGAAACTAAAAGGTATAGAAGAAATGACAAAACCTCTCTTATAGTTGAGGATTTTGGTACTCTCTGTCAGTAATAAATTAAACAATTATAGAGAAAACAATTCATAAAATACCTGAACAACAAAATACCAACAAATTATCGAAAAATTGGCATTTATAGAACACTTTACCTGATAACAGAATGAACCCTATTTTCAATTGCGTATGAAATACCCATTTTCTTGACCTAAAAGCAAGTCTTAATATTTTAAAAGTAGTTAAAATCATAGGAAGTATGTTCTTTGTCCACAATGGAATTATACTAGAAATCAACAATAGAAAGAAATGATAAAAATGTTTAAAAAGTAGACAAAGATGCACCAAAAAATGCATAATTCCTAAACAAAATATTAACAAATTTAATCTGCAATATTTGAAAAGTAAAATATATCATGAACAATTGGTTTTTTCCCCAGGACTAAAGGTTGATTCAACAGCTGAAAATAAAATATTTTAATTAATCATATCAATAGATTGAAAGAGAAAAATCATATGATTAACAGATGCAGAAAAAGTAATTTTAAGAAGACAACCTCATTACAATAAAAAAAAACTTTGCAATTTGAAAATGCAAGTAAAATCCCTCACCTAATAAAAGACAGCCAAGAATGACCTATTATCGATATCACAAAAATGGTGAAATACTAAATGTTTATCTTTTAAGATTGGAAAAAATGCAAGTCCACTCTCACCACTCTATTCACCATTGTACTGGAGGTATTACCCCAGTGCAATAAGATAAAAAAGGCATAGATTGAACAGAAGAAATAATAATGGCCTAATTTTCAGACTCCATGACTACCTAGGTAGTAGCAAATTAAAGAATTTATCTCAGTGCTACTAGATCTAATACATCAGTTTAGCAAAGTTTCAAGAAACCAGGTAGATAAATCCAAGTCAGTTGTATTTGTATACATTAGCAATAAACAGCTTCAAAATGAAATTTTAAAGGTACCAATTACAGGAACACCAAATTTAAAATACAGATAAATTTAATAAAATATGTACATGATTAGTACATATTTTGTACATATTCTGATGAATATACAAAACTTCAATGAGAGAAATTTGAAAAGACCTGTATAAATGTTGAAATACACAATGTTCAGTGATTGATATCAGTCTCAAGGCAGTAGTAGCCAGCTGCTAGATTTGCTTTGACTTTCTGCCATAGATTCCAACTAGTAGAAGACAAAGAACGCAAATATATTGAGACAGCCTAGGGTCAAGGTAGGTGCTCTGTTGCTGAGAAACCAATTCTAGACTGTAGTTGAACAATACTATGGCCTGCAGCTGTACCCAGAGGTGTGGGGTGAAGGGCAGTCCGTGCCTTGCCTGAACCAGGGAGGGAGACGAAAAACTGCCCTGTAGCAGCCACTCTCAGGGTGGCAAATTCAAACGAAAACCAGTCTATAACAGACTTCATGAGACTGCCTATTTTGTTCTACTCATATAAGAGAGAATCCCAGGGAGTTCCACCAAACTTAGGTCATCCTGAACTCGAGTTTTGTGCACCTGGTCAATATGGATATGATGTTGCCTGGGTGCCCTGCCAGAGCAGGTCTTCTACCATCAGACGACTTATATTTCTCACACAAGGAATCTAATGAACAAAATAAACTAATGAGCAAAATAGAACCTGAGGCATGGAATCATGGAATAGACTGACAGTTGTGAGAGGGGAGAAGGGAGATGGGGACTGATTGGAAAGAAGGTGAAGGGACTACTCAAAGAGCATGTGTGAAGGACCTGTGAACACGGACATGTTATAGGGATTGACTATGGAAGTGAGCTGGGTGGAGTGGGCCAAGGAGGGAAAATTGGGACAACTATAATAGCATAAACAATAACATATTTTTTAAATAAATAAAATAAAATATTTTAAAAAGACATATTACTAAGAACATTTCTTCAAAAATTGTCTATGGATTCAATACAATCTCAGATGGAGACAATGGTACTTGAACAACAATAAAAAAGAGAAAAAACAAAAACAAAACAAATTTCAAAAGCAATTTTAAAAAGAGAAAACAAAGAGGACTCACATAATATGATTAATTAAAGTTCCATTATATATAACAGAGTGGTGCTAAGGTAAGGGTAGGTACAAAGATTCATTGAACAGAACTGAAAGCCTAAAAGTACCAATGTCTGTATGCTGATTTCCAAATACATTGCCAAAGCAATTCAGTGGTGCAAGAAGAGTCTTTTCCACAAATGGTGATAGAAAACTGATCATTCGCATGTAGAAAAGAGGAAAAGGGAAAATCAACCTCAACTTTGCACTAGGTACAAAAATCACGCAGAATACAAAAATCGACCTGAAGTGAATCATTGGGCACTTGTAAAATTTTCATAAGAAAGCATATGAGAAAAGCTTCATGATCTTTGATTAAGCAAAGATTTATTAAAGACACACCCATAAAAGTGCAAACCATAGAAGATAAAATTAATAAACTAAAACTAAAATGTGTAACTTTCACTCTGCAAAAGACACTTAAGTAAATGAAAAGACTAGCTGCAATCCTGGAGAAAAAATTTGTCAATACATCTGATTAAAAAAAATTGTATTCAGAGTATAAATAAATAATGTACAATTCAATAAGAAAACTATAATGCCAATAAAAAGTTAATAAAATATTGAACAGGCACTTCACTAAAAAAGTCTGGCAAGTAGCATATAAAAAGTCTCATCATCATTAATCTTGGGGAAATACAAATTAAAATCACTATGAAATACTATTAAAACTTAAAACTTACTAATACCAAGTTCTGGTGAAAATGTAGAGCAAGTAGAATCCTAAAACAAAGCTGATGAAAATGTAAAATGGAAACCAATTTAGCCATTTCTCATTAAGGTAAACATATGTCTATTATATAACCCAGCAATCCTCCTCCTTAGTATTTATTGCCTCAAAATATATGTCAATGTAAAAAATGTCCAAACCAGTAGAGAATTTTTATGAGTTCATTTGAGCCAAATTGATGACAGTGTCTGGGAAGAAAAATCTCAACAAATTCAGAAAATGCTCCAGAGAATGGCACTTTTACCATTTATTTTATTTATTATAATCAGAGGAAGAAGCATAAGGAGGTTACATGAAATCCATTGGCGATAGATTAAGGAGGCAGGTGAAAGCACAGGGAAGAAATCTCTGAGACTGGATAAAAAGTAAACTGGATAGACACATACTTCTTTTGCATTTGCAGGTATAGGAGACTTAACAGTTAACAACTGACATGATAATAACAATGAGGGGTTCTGTGGTCTGTGCTCTGGTGCAGAGATTGTGCCCTGAAATGGTCTGCAAAAGGGAAAGTACCCTGACATTCCAAAGATATGTAATCCTAGATGCAAAAAGACAGCAGGCAGGCTCAATTAAGATAAAGACTGACCTTTATCATGGAAGATACCTGTGTATGACATAACTATCTGCCACAACTCACTTTTAGTTAGGACATTTTAATGTCAGACCATCCTATGTGGTTGCTTTGGGTCTCTGAGTTTGTAAGGTCATTACGCATGCCTCCCCTGAGCTTGTCAGGTTTAGTATATGGCCAATTTTTCATCCACATGGCTATGCTCTCAGAAATAATTACATGGAATGTATGAGGTCTGTCCAAAAAAAGTCCTACTATTGTTAACATAATGAGAACTATTTGCATGACATCAGCATAACCTGGCAGCCAAGGAGAGTGGGCCGGAATGCACATGCATGAACAATGATGACTTCACTGTACTAGTCAGTGGGAGCAGTGGACACTGTTGAGTTAGCATGTGTATTGTGTGGCTGTAGCATTAAAAAAAGACTAAGTATAGCAATGAAGCTGCATCAAATTTTGCATTAAGCTTGAATATTTCTCTGTGGAAACTATTGAGATGATTCAGAAGGCCACAGCTTTGGGCAACTGGCAATTGGCAGCTTCATCAGAACAATGCACTTGCTCATGCATCACGTCTTGTGCAGAATTTTTTACAAAACTTCAAATCACCCAGGTGACTCAGCCCCTTTACAGCCCAAATTTGGTGCCCTGAGAATTCTGGCTTTTTCAAAAACTAAAATCATCTTTGAAAGGGAAGATATTTCAGACCATCAGGGAGATTCAGGAAAATACAATAGGGTAGCTGATGGTGATCAGAACTGTGTGAGGTCCCAAGGTACCTACTTTGAAGGGGACTGAGGCATCATTGTCCTATGTGCCATGTCTCTTGTATCTTGTATTGTCTTCAATAAATGTCTCTATTTCTCATATTATATGGCATGGTGCTCTCTGGACAGACCTTGTATATATAGATTTATTCATAATCATTAAAATCAAATATAATACATTCATCATCTGGTGAATGAATAAGCAAATTGCAGCACATTCATACAGTGGACTGTTTTTTTTTCAGCAATAAATATGAATGAATTACTGATAGATTCAACAACATAGGTGATTCTCAAGAGCATTTTATTAAATGAAAAAAAAAAACTAAGACACAAGAAGCTACATACATATGTACTTCCATGAAGATATTCTGGAAAAGGCAGGACTACAGGAGAGCAAATAAATTAGTGATTGCCAAGGGAGATGGGAAGAACTGACCCCAAAAGAGCATGATGGAGCCTTTGGGCTGATGGAAATATTTTATGACTTGATTTTTGGTTAATGGTATTGGACTTTGTATGTGTGTCAAAACCATCAAACCAAACACCTAAATGAAGTAAATTTCTGTATGTGTATTATTATTATAATACAATAAAAGTTATTTAAAAAATTAGGAATAACCATGAAATAGAAGGAAAATAAACCAAAACGTGGTGTCATAAAAGTCAAGCAGAGAAAGCTTTTCAAAAAAGAGGGCTTCATCAACTGCATCGTGTGCTGCTGAAGTGTCAAGTGAGAGAAAATGAGGAAAGTGACCTTGGGATTTGGCAGCGGAAGGTAAGAGGGCCCTTGACAAGAGCCATCTGAGGAGAGCAGGGGGGGTAGACCCCTGCCGGAGAAGACGGAGAAGAGAATTTGAGATGAAGGAGCGCTTGCATGGAGACTGAAAAATGAGACATGAATTAGAGGAGGGAGTGAGTTGATGAATAAGCTAATTTTTTTTAAATATAAGATATGCTAGAGCATAAACACATACTGATGCAAAAATTTACTACAATGAAAAAACAATGTTGGAAAAAAAAAGAAAAAAGCAAACAGAATAGTTACATCTCAAATGCTGATGAATGTAAGAAGCGTGGGATTCCCAGTACAAGAGAGGAACTTGTTTTCAGGAACTCTCTATACTTGATAGCAAAATGTATTCACACTTGAACTTACTATATAGAATTACACAATGGTACCTTACTTACTTATGAACATGTGTTTTAAGGATAAAGTAGAACACATATCATTTAAAGAAAGTAAAAAATAATAGATGTTTTTTCAGGCAACTGAACTGAGCAGATTGTTAATACTTGGGCAAGGCATTAAGCACTACGATTTTTGTCAAGAGGAATAGAAAATAAAATGCTTTTGGTTACAAACTTCTTTTCTCACAGTAAGTAGCAAGCAAGTTGAACTGTGGAGACAGAGTTTTTCTTCACATTAAATTCATGTAGGAATCAACTTACTACAAACAGCCCCTAAATGAGTTCTACCACTGTAGTTTTTTATAAAAGCTATGAAGTTCTCTCCTCAGCTACATAGGAACACAGAGAGGGAACATGACTGCATAACCCAGCGAGAGTTTGTTGCTCTGTTATGAAGAACTGAGAGGAATGCATAATTAACATTTGTCGAGGTGGAGAACTATTAAAAAATATTCTCTTAGAATGAAGGGCACTAAAGTACGGAATTCTTTCCCACATAACCTAGAAAACCTGCACCAAATATCATATTTTTATTGTCTGTTTTTTTACTCTAAGGTTTTTACTAGTCTGCAATCTTCATAATGGATCAATTTTGGTTACAACTCTTCCTCAGTTTACACATATGTCTCTAGGTTATATCGACCCTCAACTACCTACAGAAGGATTATTTCCAAACACTGGGAAAAGAAAGAGACAAACCTGCATTTCATATTAGGCTGCATTTATCTAGCTACCTAGCACCAAGGTTGTAAAACGCGTCCCACAGAATACATGGGTAAATCAAAAACTAAATGACTTAAAATGGATTGGCTAATTGAAAGATTGTGAAAAGGAGAAAACGTAGTTCTGGATATATGAATTATATAAGGACAAGTCAGGTGTAACCACCAGAAAAAAGGAAAAATAATCTTTATTTCTTTTTATACTTTCATTCATTTTATCCCCAAACCATGCATTTTCCAAGTTGAGAAACAGTTTATTTCATAACACAGTGTATATCATTATTCAGAATATGTATTTTTTTACATCTCTGATTTTCTGACATTCAGTGTTAAAGAGTCTGAAAGATGTGCCCCTCTTCAAGACATGATGGTTAGCAATTATGAGTTTTAGGCCTGTGTGCTAGCTACCCTTGGGTACACAGACAATTACATTTCACCTTCTCTTATCACAGTGGTTCACTTTTTTCCTCCTCTGTGACCTTATATCCTCCTTCAATATAGCATCCTTTGTGGCTTTTGTACTCCTAACATTTTTATGATTGAACACAATGCTGGTTTATTCTGTCATGTCTCTTTGCTCCAAGCTTCATGTGCCTGAATTTTTGTAGTAGATGGTAAATGTGGAGTTCTTTTCATTAAAAGTAATCTTTTGTTTTTTCAAAGCAGTCTTTGAAAGCTGCTGATTTGTTATGAATGTTCAAGAAAGAATTAAACTTCTGAAAGTTCCTGCATGTTGCTCTAGCAGGGGCCCATGCACTTGTGTGGTGCAAGGTATACAACACAGAGGGGCACAGTTCTCAGTTGTTACAGAAATAACAAAAGAGTAGCAGGTGTGAGAACTGACATAGATTCAAAAAGGTGTGCAATCTAGCAAATCATATGAAAACAAAGCCAATCTGAAATCCTTTGATATTACACAATTCCAAATCAGTCATGTCGCTTCTTCATGAGATGAGCTTTGAGGAGCAGAGCCAAATCAGCAAGGACTGAAATATGTATTCTACAGGTAATTCCATTGTCACAAAAGGAAACATTGTCCAGGCAGAATAGAAACATAGAAATATGGAAAGCTTCAATTCAGGAAACTATATTTGGTTTAATCTAGGACCAAGAGTTGCTCTCTACAATTAGTTTTCTTCAGAGAAATTCAGGTATTTCCACAGAAGATTTTCTTTGAAACAACAAATTCTTTGCTACATTTTGATTATAATTTCATCACAATTGAAAGGTGATGGTACCTCTCTTGGGAATGGGAGAAAACGTTTATTAACCTCTACCGCAATCACTGGGGACTCAGTTACATTCTGCTTGCCTTGGTTTCAGAAAGTTCCACTCCTTGGATTCCTACCACACTCAACCAAATCAATTACCGTCTCTGGCAAAACCCACCAAACCTCTGGTTTTACCACTTACAAACAAGCAAAAAGCCCTTTGGTGAGACCATAAAATATTTCTCATATGAAAGTCTGATTTGCAGCCAGAACCTACTTAGTAGTTCTGTGCTATTTTATCCCATTTCTTCAACTCTTACAGACTGTTTTGTTTGAAGAAAGCTTGAATGGTTGGTAGAGCTCCACAGAAGAGCCCTGTCTTTAGATTGTTGTTTTAAGTGTCAGTTTCTAGTTCTCATTTGGCAACTTACAGAACTACTTTGGGCATATCATTTAATCTTTCTGGGTCTTGTTTTTCCCCAAGGGGATGTGCTAAATTATTTCTAAGTGTCCTTCCAATTCCTGGATTTAATTATTCCATTCTGACAGTGTTGAATACTCTCTAGGGTTTTCCTTTTATCAGAATTTTCAGAATGAATGACTTGTTGATAAAAGCTTGTTGAGAGTTTTGGCTTTCTGAGTGTTCCACATAACATTAGTCTACTTTTCTCATAAATCTCCTAAATCCCCCGAAAGACCTAACCATTGAACAAGTCCTGATGACAGTTGGTTAGCTCAATGAAAGATAAAAAGTAATGCCCCATTTAAAAGGGTATTTTTACTTCAATAGAAAAAAACTGGCATATTCTAATCTCTAGCAGTAAGCTAGCGGCAGAAGTTTTTGAAATATTCTGAAGACCACAGTCTATAACGCCCACAAAAGACACATGGATTTTATAGCCAAAATCATCAAGCTGGAATGGTGATATGATCCAAGAATCGATTAACCACAAGCATGAGGTTTAACACTTGGGGAAATGTCATCAACACTATGGAGAGAAAGTGAATCATCTATGTGCCGAGGCAAAGTTTCAAAAACAGAGTCTGAAAGTGAAGAACAGATGGTGAGATGACAAGCCAAAGTTATCTGACTTTTTCCCAACATCTCAGAGACAGTAGCTTTTGTAATGTTGTGAGTGATAAGACAAACTATTAAGTATTATTGGGAATTTTTTTATATACTCGACATGGTAGTGAATACCAGACAATGTAAAAAAAAATAAAGATATGTAAATACATTTTCTTGTCTAGCCGGAGCCTGAGATTTAACTGGGGAACAAGGAGGAAGGCCCTTCATTTTCTGTTCAGAACAGGAAAAACTGGGATTGTTAGGTAAGAATAACAGAAGAGGGTTACTCTACAGCCTTGCTTCTATATTCTGTTACTTCTGTGTTCTGTTTCAGGGAGAAAAGTGTTCAAGCTAGGGAAGGATGCTTCGGAGTGGACTAAAACCTGGATGTTTCTATAAAGATGCTGTAAGAAGTTAACTATGTGCTATAAACCAGTGGCCCCCGACCTTTTTGGAACAAGGAACCAGTTTGTAGAAGACAATTTTTCCATGGAATGGAGTAGGGGATGGTTTCAAGATGATTCAAGCGCATTACAGTCAAGCCCACCTACTTCTGTGCGGCCCAGTTCCTAACAAGCCTGGACTGGTACTGGTCTGCAGCCTGGAGGTATACCTCAGTACACTTCCAAAAACTCAGATGGGATTATAAGAATCACTGGCAATAATTTTAGGAATACACAGAGAACAAAATGAGAGTACAAAAGGTAGAAAAATTTTCCTTAAATTTGAACAAAAAGATAAAACAGTATATTCAGGTATCAAGATTAAATAGAGATATCTTAAAAATTAGAACAAACTATTAACCAGATGATTGAGATCACTTAGGACAGCAAGAGACACTTCACTAAAGCCAGCCCAAGCAGGGTCTACTCACTTAAGAGGTACTAAGACTTCACTGAGAGTGTAATATAGAAAACTCTAAGCCAGGAACACACCTTAGGAAAAAAATGTCTGTGAAATATTTTTATCTGCTCTTTTACCATCTTGACTACCAGCATCCTGGTTGTAATGAAGAGGTAGTGCTACCAGCAGAAAATATGGTTATGAAATCATGCTCTAAATAAGAACTGCATATAGTTTGCCACACAGTATAGAACAGTGACATTCTGTTGAGCCACATCTGTGTGTCTCAAAGACATCTTCCAAACTGATCTCAGAGAGATGTCATGTATTAGTTTTAGTACCATGACCACTTGATTTTAATATTTCACAAATATATTTCTCATCCCCAGTTTAGAACTGTGTCTTTATCAGTGGATTCCTGTCAGAGGCTTTGCTTATCTAGAATGTGCTCTGTGAAATGCTAACTGCTGTCTTTAGCATATAATGGGAATCACTGTCAGGGTTTGGTGACCTGTCTCTCTCTCTAACCTGAGTGTAGTATCCTTGTCCTCTGTATTATCTTTGCCACTATCTACTGTCACAGGATGTGGTGGTAATGAAAGAGGTGGTTCTAAAAGCTTCTGGCAGAAAGGATTACTTTATATTTGGAGTTAGACATGAAAAGTGGCTCTCCATTACAAAACATCGATGCTATTCTTGTGTTACTCTATTAAACACTGCCTAGAGAATGTGGCTTTTCATTTTGTAAAAGATGCACCAAGGGCAACCATGATATGGGATGACAGAATCAAGGCTCAAAGTTATCTTTAGATTTGAAAATAGGGCTCAGTTAAACAGATTATTTGACTGCACAGAAGCTTAACTACTAATAGCCTACTGTTTCTTTAAAAAATTCATGACATTATTTTTAAGTAATCAATGAAAACATCTTATTCTCTGGTTTGATTAAATTGATTGTACAGTAGCCCTGGCTGGTGTGTTTCAGTAGCTTGAACACCAGCCTGTGAACAAAGGGGTCACTGGTTCAATTCCCAGTCAGGGCACATGCCTGGGTTGTAAACCAGGTCTCCAGTAGGGAGCATGTGAGAGACAACCACACATTGATATTTCTCTCCCTATCTTTCTCCCCCCCTTCCCCTCTCTCTAAAAATAAATAAATAAAATATTTTTAAAAATTGATTGTACACTAACATGTAATGATAGATTCTCTAGCTTAGCTAAAGGCTGAGTGATAAAGATAGAGGGGTTTCA
>PVIA01003859.1:78799-154957 GCA_004024845.1 Tonatia bakeri | reverse complement strand
AGCAAAGCTTTCATTTAGAATGGAAGGGCAGATAAAGTGCTTCTCAGACAAGGCCAAGTTAAAAGAGTTCATCATCACCAAGCCCTTATTATATGAAATGTTAAAGGGACTTACCTAAGAAAAAGAAGATTAAAAATATGAACAGTAAAAAAAAAAAGTCATCAAATGGAGGGTTAGCAACAGGGAAGTAGGAGGAGGAGGGAGGGGGAAAAGATATAGAGAATAAGTAGCATAGACAGTAGGTAGAAAATAGACAGGGGGAGGGTAAGAATAGTATAGGACATGTAGACACTAAAGAACTTATGACACATGGACATGAACTAAAGGGGGGAATGAGGGTGGGAGGGGATGGGCAGGGTGGAGGGGAGTGAAGAGGGAAAATGGGCCAACTGTAATAGCATAATCAATAAAATAAAGAATTAAAAAAAAAAGAAAAGAAAAGTTTTTACGGAACCATAAACAACCCTGAATAGCTGCAGCAATTTGAGAATGAAGAACAAAGTAAGAGGGATCAGAAAACCTGATTTCAAACTATATTACAAGGCCACAGTAACCAAGACAGCATGATTCTCGCATAAGAGCAGACACATAATCAATGGAACAGAATAGAGAGCCCAGAAAAAAACCCATGTTTCTATTGTCAATTAATATTCGACAAGGGGCAGAAGAATAAAATGAAGTAAAAATAGCCTCTTCAACAAATGGTGTTGGGAGATCTGGACAGCTACATGAAAAAAAATGAAACTTGACCACCAATTTACACCATACAGAAAAATAAACCGAAGATGGGTAAGAGACTTAAAGTAAGTTGCAATACCACAAAAGTCCTAGAGGAGAACATAGGGAGAAAAATCTCAGATATTCTACCCAACAATATATTCACCGATGTCCCCTAAGAGCAAGGGACATAAAAGAAAGAATAAACAAATGGGACTTCATCAAAATAAAAAGCTTCTCATGGCTAAAGAAAACATCAGCAAAATAAAAAGGGAACCAACTGTATGGGAAAATGCATTTGTGCATGATACCACACACAAGGGTTTGATCTCCAATATATATAACGAACTCATATGACTCTACTCCAGGAAGACAAACAACCCAATTATAAAATAGGCAAAGGAACTGAACAGACACTTGTCCAAGGAGGACATACAGAGCGCCCAGAAACATATGAAAGAACGCTCAGCATCTCTAGCCATCAGAGAGATGCAAATTAAAACCATAGTGAGATACCACTTCACAGTGGTCAGAACGGCCATCATAAACCAACAAACAACAAGTGCTGGAGAGGTTGTGGAGAAAAGGGAACCCTAGTGCACTACTGGTGGGAATGCAGACTGGTGCAGCCACTGTGGAAAACAGTATGGAATTTCCTCAGAAAAATAAAAATGGAACTGCCTTTTGTCCAGGCGATCCCACTGCTGGAACTGTACTCTAAGATTGTGAAACACCAATCCAAAAGAACCTATGCAGCACAATGTTCATGGCAGCACAACTTACAACAAGTGCTGGAAGCAGCCTAAGTGCCCATCAGCAAGTGAGTGAATCAAAAAGCTAAGGTTCATTTACACAATGGAATATTATGCCGCAGAAAGAAAGACGGAGCTGCCAGCCTTTGTGACAGCATGGATGCAACTGGAGAGCATTATGCTACGTGAAATACGCCAGGCGGTGAAATACAAATACGATATGATCTCATCGATAAGTGGAACCTAATCAACAAAACAAACAAGCAAGCAAAATATAACTAGAGACATTGAAATTAAGGACAAACTGACAGTAACCAGAGGGGAGGTGGGATGGGATAAGGGGGGGAAAAGAGGGGAGCGTTTTTGGGAACATGTGTAAAGGACACATGGACAAAGTCAAAGGGGGATAGGATGGAGGTTGGGAAGTGGGGGATGGCTGGGGGGGAATGGTGCGGGAAAAATGGAGACAACTGTACTTGAACAGCAGTAAAAAAATAGTTCAAAAAAAAAATTAGAAGGACTGCTTCCAGCAGATGCTAGAAGAGATAAGGAAGCAATCTATCTAAATTGCCAGAGGGAGCTTTGTCTGGTCAACATCATGATTTCTGACGCCTGGCCTCCAATAGTGTGTGGAAGCATGGATCCTCTTGTTCTAAACCCCCCAGTGTGTGGTACTTTTTACAGTAGTCCTAGGAAGTGAATTCCTGCTCCTACTGGTCAGAAAAAACAGAAGGCCCTGATGGTCCTGAGGATGATAATGAATAAAGATGGTGGTTGTTTTATTAAAAATATGTGCTGTGGCAATGCCAAGGGGAAGCATGGATATAAACTGATTGTAATTACAACATATTCCACTTCCCATGTATACAACTCTACTCAATACCTAACAGAGTTTATTCTTATGTTATTAATTATTGCATTATTTTCTATACAAACAACTGTAAACTTACTTTTCCTCATCCTGTATATAGCAAACTTTATAACCCCATTTCTCCATCAATGGCATGTAGCAATTTTTAAACAAGGATTAGAGTAACATTACACATAAATATAAACAAAAATATGTATATATAGACAGCATGTAAACAAGACAAAGAATATGAGAATGCTAAGCTCCAAGAGGCCATGGGTGTTTGTTTTATTCACTGTTGTGTCTTTATGTCAAGAGCAGAACCTGAATATAATAGATGCTCAATAAATATTTCTTGAATGATTAAATGAATAAATATTTAGGGCTGAAAGAGAAAAAGTAGTAAATTTGTAGGGGTACCTGTAACAAGGAAAGATGTGAATTACTAATTTTAAAAATTCCCCAAAAGAGAAGCTCAGGCCATATGGCTTCGCTGATGAATTCTACCAAACTTTAAAAGTATTAAAACCAATCCTTCATAAACTCTTCCAAATAATAGAAGGAGAGGGAACACTTCCTAACTTGACATCTATGCAGCCAATATCACCTACATACCAAAAAACAGACAATGACATTACAAGAAACTAGAGACTAATATCCCTTATAAATATAGACACAAAAATCCTCATGAAATACTAGCAAAATGAATCTAGAGACATATAAAAAAGGCTACATACCACTGATTTTCAACATTTTTCATCTCATGCCACACATGAACTATTACTAAAATTCTGCAGCATACCAAAACACATATTATAGTTTTGCTGATCTAACAAAAAAGCATAATTTTTGATTGATTAAAAAATAATTAGTAATTACCTTCCCTTTTTGCACCAAAGTTACTTTTCAAAAGATCAGGTGCTTATATTTGTATTATGCAAGGATTTCTGGTACCAAGAATTAACCGACTGGACACAACCTTATTATGCAAAGTAGCCAGTAAGAAGAAACTCTATTATATGATCTATATATTTATGGTTCAAGACAAAGCATTCACACTGGAACCCTACTGCTGTGTTGGCTGTTGTCATTTTTTAATTTGATAATCTAAGGGGAAAGAGTTCAGTGCCACTGATTAAGTAGTCAGGTAATGTAGTTTTAAAAAATTATTACAGCATACTGGTTGAAAAATCACTGGTATCTACAGTGATAAAGTTGTATTTATCCTAGAAATGCAAGGTTTAACATCTGAAAATCAACATATATACCATGTAAACAGAATAAAGGGACAAAATAAATCTCACATGATCACTACAATAGATGCAGAAAAGACATTTGATAAATCCAACATTTTTTCATGACAAAAAAAAGCACTGAACAAACTGAGGAAATAAAGGAACACCCTCAATCTGATAAAGGGCACCTATGAAAAATCAAGAGGTAATATCATTCTTAACAGATGCTTCCCACCTAAAATCAAGAACAAGACAAGGATTTCCATTCTTGTCACTTCTATTCTACATTATATTAGAGGATCTAGCCAGGGAAATTAGGAAAGAAAAAAAGGATAAACAGAGGAAAAAAAGAAAACTATCTCTATTCACAGGTGACATATATTATATATATGGAAACTAAGAAATCAACAGAAAACTATTAGGACTAATATACCAGTTTAGTAAGGTTATAGGATACAGAATCAATATAAAAGTCAATTGTATTTCTATATACTAGCAAGGAACAAGATAAAAATTAAGTTAAGAAAACAATTCCACTTATATCAACATCAGAAAGAATAAAGTATTCAGAAATAAGTTTAACAAAAGAAGTGTAAGACTTATATACCAAAAAATTATCAAGGAATGCAAAAGTAAATTAAAGATCTAAAAAAATGGAAAGATATTTTATGTTACACATCAGAGACTTAATGTTAAGATGATGAAAATACTAACAAATTGATCTAAAAATTTATTGTAATCCCTATTAAAATCTCAGCTGATTTTCTTGCTGAAATTGATAGGATGATCCTAAAATTCATATAGAAGTATAAGAGATCTAGAGTCCCCCCCGCCCAACAAAAGAAGTCTTGAAAAAATAACAAAGTTGGACAACTCACATTTCCAGATTTCAAAACTTACCTCAAAACTACAGTAATCAAAATTGAGGAGTGCTGGCATAAAAATAGAAACACAGATGAATGAAACAAAATTCAGATTCCCAGTTCATGGTCAATCAATTTAGACCAGGACACCAAGACAATTCAATGGGGGAATAGTCTTTTCACCAAATGGTACTGGGACCACTGGATATCTACATGCAAAAGAATAAAGCTAACTCCTACCTCATAGTCTACATAAAAATTAACTCAAAATGCATCAAACATCTAAATATAAGGAGCAAAAATTATAAAACTCTTAGAAGAAAACATAAATCTTTTCTGCCTTCAGTTAAGCAATGGTTTCTTATATATGAACCTAAGACACAAGGCAACAAAAGAAAAATTAAATCGGAATTCATAAAATTAAAAACTTTTGTGCTTCAAAGGACAAGTTCAAGAGAGTGAAAAGACAACCCACAGAATGGGGGAAAATATGTGCAAATTATACATTTGAAAAGAGACCTGTATTAATAATTTATAAATAACTTTTACAATAAAAAAGTAACCCATTAAAAGTGGGTAAAGAATTTACATAAACATTTCTCCAAAGAAGATATACAAATGGCCAATAAACACACAGAAAAGATGTTCATCATTCCTCATTAGGTAAATGCAAACTAAAGTCATAAGACTCTACTTTATAACTAATAAAAAAGATGAACAAGTGTTGGTGAGGATATGGAGAAATTCAAGCCTTCATACATTGCTTGTGGGAATCTAAAACTTGTACACAAATGTTTATAGCAACATATTCATAACAGCCCAAAAGTGGGAACAACCTAAATGTCCATCAACTGATAGATAAACTATAGTCATATAATCAAGTATTATTCAGCCATAAAAGAAATGAAGTATTGAAACATGCTACAATCAGTATGAACTTTGTAAACATTAGGTGAAGTGAGAGAAGCCAGTCACAAAACATCATTTATCATATGATTCCACTTATATAAAATGTCCAGAAATAAGTAAATTCAGAGACCAAGAGTGGATTAGTGGTTGCCAGAAGCTGAGGGGTGGGGAGAATAAAAATGGAGAGTGAGTTTCGGTTTAGGGTGATGAAATGTTCTGGAATTAAATACAGGTGATAGTTTTAAAACTCTGTGGATATACTAAAACTCATTAAATTGTGTACTCTACCAGGGTGTATTTTATGGTGCATAAATTATATTTCAGTAAAGCAAATCAACAATCCACTCTTAGAAACCACCATAAATTCCATTTTCAGCCACATCTTCCCATTCCTTTGTACTCTTAACATTACCAAGGATCTAAAGGCTTAATCCTGTGATAGTGAGACATCCCCCACAGGGCCACCCCAGCTATTTTGAACCAGCTAGTGTGAGAAGTCAAAATCATAGCTTACTTACAAGATAACAGAAGTATGCTTTGTAACAAACTTTCATTTTCCAGTTGCTGACTAAGATCTTCCAGACTTGAAGTGCAATAAAGGTTAGAAACAGTAAAATGCACCAGTACCTCTTTATCATCCTTACCTGACAACTCTGCCAGTCTCTCCTGTTACCACCATCTCTAGTTTTGCCTCCTTCATCACAGTAGCCATTAGAGATTTTTCTTTTTCAAACACCAAAGTTGAACATGGCATTAAGTAGTTGAACTACTTAATCTGAACTTGATCCTGAAGACAGAATTTTCTTTGCAAGCCTTTCATGACCCAGCCCTGGTTGTACGTCTTTCTCTTCTAGCATTTCCCCTTGCATCTTAAAGTCAGAGCTAACAAACTGCTCGCAGTTGCTCCAGCACCCTGGGCTGCGTCCTGCTCTTGTCTGTGTCTGTGCTCACCTTGATCCCCTTCTGGGAATGGCTCTGCCTCTGAAGAGTGTTTCTTACTCTACTCCCCAAAATTGACCTCTCTTTCCTGAAATACATCCCGTGAACATTAAACACTTGACTTGTGTCTCTGTCTGAGTTCCTTATAGGATTGCTCATTGAGAGCAGAGATTTGCTCTCATTTGTATACCCAGGACATCAAACAAGTCTGGCTGAGAGAGGAATGAAGGGAGGGAGGGAAGAAAAGAAGGAAGGAAGGGAAGGAGGCAGGGAAGGAAAAAACTAGAAACATGGACTTATTCTTCCTGCTTTGAATGTGAACATTAGAAAAGCTTTTATGGGGTGCCATTTTCTACCCATTTCTCCAAATTAGAACAAGAATAATCATGGACATGGAAAGAAGGGAGGATTCCCAAAGTGCTTTTATTTTTATTACCTCAGAACTGGCAAGTGTCACAAGGTCAAGGTCACCAGCAGCAGCTCTTTAACGCGTATCAGAAGAGGTGGAAGAGGGCTGATCACGCACTTTCCACCATCTATAGAATAAAGTCCAAACTCCTCAGCAAGTTGTTCGAGGCTCTCATCTCCCGCTGTTTCTCATCAATCCTCCCACACAAATCACTTACTTCCTGTTCTTTTAATATGCTCCACATTTTAATTTACTTTTATATTTCTGTCTTAGTAAAGGCATTAAGCTCAAACCAAGCTGAAGCCAAGCTCAAACTAAGCCAAGCTCAAATGGCCCTTCTCCACTGAAGCCCTCCCTATTCCCTATTACACAACTGAGGACTGGGAGCCATTATCCCCTTCCCCTGTGTTCTCTTAACACTTTTTGTTCTATTATAGCATTTTTAGCCTTTATAACAGGTCTATGTTTTGTTTTTTACATTCTTTCAGAACCTTGTGTCGGGCGAGATATGCAGCAAGTATGGAGGTAAATGGCTGCTGGACTGAAGGACAAAGAGCAGAGTGGGTCACTATTTCAAAACAAAAACGGACAGCCAAGGCACAAAGGAAATTCTCTTGCCAAGCAGTGGAATTTGATCTCCTGGGAGTTAAGGAGATTTCTACATGAGAATCAGAAGCTTTTGCATTCCAAATGATAGCATAGGCGTTCCACAGTCCTTGTAAGTAGGTCAAGCCATTCTTCCAAAGTCTAAAAGTGTTTTGTGCTTTTATTTATTTTTTCCCTTCAAGAAAGACAAGTTCTACTAACTGAATTCTAATAGCCCGGGTCAGTATTTCAAAAGCTTGGTATTTTAAGCTGTTTTTATTTTAAACTTTTAATCCTGTTCATTTCCCTCAAGCTTGGCTTTAAGCAGGTCTGATGTAACATCTCATATTCTATATTTTTTTGGCATACCAGCTCCCTGAAAAGAAAAAAACCAGACTGTGTTCTAAATTTGCCTTGTGACAGACTTTAGAAAAGTTATTTGGGAAAAATGTGTTTGACTAAACTACACTCAAACATTACTTTTTTCTTCTTGAGCCTCCACAAGCTATCTGTTTACTTTCTCCCTGCTTAAAAATGTCTTTGGACTTACAGAAGGTGGACTTATATCACCTTCTGAAAAGCAAATGACAAAAACTGGATTAAAAGCGAATAATTTAATGAATCTACTTCAAAGAAGCCAAAACAGTGTTTAAAACACCTCAGCATGAAGATAATTAATATGGGGCTCCTAAAACTTACAAGACTGATATAATAAACAGATAGCAAATAAGAAAAATATTATTTCTAAAGATCAGTATTTTAAAAATGACTGCATATTGAAAAACTCAAAATAATGACTATATCATAGTGGTCTAGCTACTAAAAGACACTGTCACTAAAGACACATCAGGGATAAGTCACAGCAAATGTTTGCTTTAAGACGTGACAATCATTACAATCTTAGGGTGCCAGGGATTAAAGGCAATTAACAATGACCCATTTGTTAGGAGCAGTATGCTAATGAGTTTAATTAGCTCTTTATTCCAAAAAGACAGGAATATCATCAGCTCCTGGTCTGTCTCTCTGACTCCAACCATCCTGTAGGTACCCAGAATGATCTTTTAAAAATCTTTTATGGGACATGATCAAGATCACAGATGACAATTCTTCAGTGGCTCTACATTTCCTATAGGTAAGACACACTCATTGTAATATATACATGATATTTATGATCTAGCTTTGCTTCTCCACTCTGTCTCATTTTCTCCACTCCTGGCCCTTTCGCGTAAACTACCCTGAATTGATTACTGGTAGTTAATTGAACATTCACTTCTCTATCAAACTCTTGTACACACGCTTTCCTCTACCTGGAATGCTCTCCCTTGCTTGTGAGCTGGCAAACAACTACTTTTCTTTCAAACTCTGCTCAAAATCTTAGTGACCCTCTCGTAGACTCCCCTAGGCAGAGGCTTTCATGAAACCTTTACATGCCTGTATCACAAACATCTATCACATGGGCTCCAAAGTCTGTATTTCCCAAAGACCTGCAGTCCTTGAAGAGAGCAATGCTATTTCCTGTGTCTTACACCTAGTTCCCAGCAGATAGTCCGTGTTCAAAAATTGTTTGCTGAATAAAAGTATTAAAGCCAAAATAAACAGAATATATCTATTTCAATTGTAATTTCAATCTTCATCCTTATTTTTTCTCAGGGTTTGTGACTAGTAATACAGATGAGTGGGAAAAGAGAGGACTTAAAAGAAGAGATGATCATCTCGAAACTGGGAAATAATACTGGAGTTTACAAATATAGACACCACACAACACCACTGTGCACCAGCTTAGTCAAGTGAGTAGCCCCTCCCTGGCTCAACCTAGTGCTCACTTTATCAACCTCAGGCAGCAGGTATCAGCAGCTTAGTCCAAAAAATGGCCCTAATCTACCTGGGCATTATTACTGTGGTGGGACCCACCACAGTCAAATGTAAGCACCAACTGGCAAACCACAGGGGACATCAACTTCATGCAAAATAACAACACAAAACTGAGCTCCAAAAACCAATTTGGGCTCAAATAAAAGGATACGTAAACTACTTTAAAGAATGTCAGCGGTATAGCAGTTGATAGACTCAGTTTTTATAAGATCTCATGAGTGAAATCCGCTCTAAGAACAGACATTATTTATTTGAGGGTAAGTTATCTGTGTAATTTGAATATTGTACTCTGTCAACTAATTTCAGTATATGGAAAATTATTTTTAAATGTGAATGCAACTAATTTAAAAGATGAGGACTATGGTTTCTTCTTGAATAGCAATAATTACATGTTTTGAAGTTATAACAAATGCTAAAACAAATGTTTAAAGCTATCAATTTCAGTTTTTTTTTTAAAAAAAAACCCAGATTAATAATGTGTAATTCTTGAATCTTTGGTTCAAGTCATTAACTATATATACATTGTATGGGATAGTCTCTCCCACAGAAGTTCCTCAATGATTATTTGCTGAGAAAATGAACAAACGACACTGTATTCTTCAGAATGATTTTTTAAAGCTGCTATATTGTAATAATATTATTCCAATATCAAGGTCAGCAACGGAATGACATTCTTTTAAGTATATCCATTTCTTGAAATTTAACACCGACAAGCAGTATACTGCCAAAGGACATGATAGAGACAGAAGACTGTCCGGTGTTTTCTTTCAGTGCGAAGTGAGGTAGCCTTAAGAAGATACTCCAGGTACACAGGACAAGAAGTATGGCCGTGCAAAAAGAAAACTGAGGCCGAATTTATGTAGCTCCATGATTAGAAAGCCCCTGGATTAGGCCTCATATCAGGGAAAGAAAGCCAGCTGATTAATGGAACATATAATCTGGGACATTAAATTTTCCTACATGAACTTTGCCAAGGAAAGCTTGATTTCCCTAATGTGGGAATCTTATAAAATCAAATGTAAAAAATCAGTTTTAGTTCATTCATTCACACATGTTCTTAGCACCTATTGCATGTTTTAGATAAGGTGCTAGGTTAGTAGGCACACAGAAAGAGGAGCAAGCCAAAAATCTGTTGAGTAAAGGGAGACTTGATAGTTCTTTATAAAAAGCAATGTACCAAGTACTTTAAGTTACAGAGGGTGAGTTAACACCAACTTATTCCAACAGAATAAAGTCATTGTAAGTTACTAATTAGCAGGCTGATAAAGTAGTCAGGTGTGCCACATAAAAAATTAGCAGTATTTCTAGGTATTTTGAGACAGACAAAAATGTTGAAGGTCTAATTTAAAAAACATTCTATCACTTCTTTGGGAAATCATTTTAGGTGGCAGATACCCTACTAACTTCATTTTGGGGTAGATTAAGGTGTTATAGATCAGAATGTGTTCAGTAATTTCACGCCATTATCCAGAGTGAAACAATCATTGTGTAAGGGGCAATCTTGTTAAATACTTGTGAAGGTGCATAAAGACCATGACTCTTGTACCCATAGAAGACAATATAAATCCCCTAAAATAACTGATTCTTTAAAGCAGTGCTGTACAACAGAATATTCTGTGATGATAAAAATGTTCTGTATCTGCATGTCCAATACAGTAGCTACTAGCCACACAAAGCTACTGAGATGTTGCTAATGAGACTGAGGAACTCAATTTTTAATTATATTTTAGTAACTTTAAATGTAAGCAACAAGATGTGGCTAGTGGTTACTGACCATATTAGTACAGCTCTAGAATCTAATAATCCAGTTGTAAACAAAATATGGTTTGCTTTATTCATGTTAAGAACAAGAAAAAGGCATTAGTCAGCAGCCTTTTGTGGAACAGGCTGAATCACAACAGCTCTTATGAAACTGATAGGGTACTCAAGAGTTGAAAAATTTTAGTTTAAGGTAAATAGTTATAAGTCTAGTAATGTATATGTTGAAGCTTTTGTTTCAGATCCTACAGATAAGGCCCATCCTGGCCCCTGGGAAAACAGCCAACCTCCTGCGGCACTGCTAAAGAGTACCGCCTGGGGACAAGTGGAGGCATCTGGACCTTTGTGTTCCAGGGAAAGAAAGATGACAACATAACTTACCCACCCACCCACCCCTGGGAAGGGCTAACTGCCCAGGACAGGAATGTTACAGTTTCTTTCACCTAATCCTCCCTGAACTTCAAAACCCCTCACCGCACCTTGTTTATTCCCTGCTATAAAAAACGTTGGCCTGGAAAGAAAAGACAAGATGGTCTGTTAAGGTATGAACAAGCCATCTTCTCAGATCGCTGGCCATCTGAATAAAGCGTCCATAAAGATTCAATCCCTGTCTCGGCTTATTGGGTTTGGAAGGGACAGGGAGCCCACCGGTGTTTTTTCCAGTTTCAAAACCACACTGCAAGTAATGAGACTGTCTCAGGGGAGAGGTCTATGGAAGATTCTGAAGTAGGGTAATCAGGCATATTCTAGTGGAGGTTCTTTTTTTCTTTGAACTTAATAGTTTTCAGAACTATCTAAGAAATGTGGGAACCTCAAGACAAATCCAGTGTCCCTCATTTTGCCATAATTAGCAGACTATGGGGGACTGGATCTGTCAGCTTCATTGCTATTGTCATGTCTCCTTTGGTCCCTGTTGGCTACCCTGGAGTCCTGTATTCTGTATCGTATTTCATACCCTCAGTCAATAATTGTGCAGCAGGGGAGAAAACGGTGGCAAAGTAGGTGGGAGCTGAGCCCACTTGCTGGTCCAAGAAACTGGGACACTTAACTGATCTTTTAAAGGACAATGGACGCTTCAAAACAGGCGGTAAGGAGGGTAAGGAGATTTTATAGGAGGTTGGGAAAAGTCCCTGGTCAAGCCAAGTCCCCAGACCTGGAACCAGAAACCACAGCCACTGCAAGGAAAACATCAGTGGAAAGCGAGGTCAGTGATAGCAGCCTAGTGTCTCCCTCCCCTCCCAGGGCAGGCAAATCCGGGACCTTCGGGACCTTCGCCAGGACAGACTTCAACTGGTAAAGTTGTTGAAGGGGGGCAGGGGAGAAAAAGCACACAGGCACATACACAGCAGGCGGTGCACCCAAGCTGGGGCAGCGGCTGCTGGCTGGGACGGTGCCAGAAAGTGGTGGCACCTTGAGCTGGGAGAATAGGTGGACCATGACTGGCCCTGTCTCACTGAGACAGACTCTGGTCTTGCCAGAGAACTGGAGTATGTGCAAGCCAGTCAGTGGCTTGGAGCAGCAGCAGTTCCCAAAAGAGACTGTTTTCAGAAGGGGAACTGTGGCGCACTAGGAAGGGACCTGGAGAGTGAAGCTGCTGGGCCATCAAGGTGGGAGGATTGTGAGAACAATTTGGTCCCATGATTTGCACCTCACAGACAGATCAAAGGGGTGCAAAGCGAGGTGGTTTATCAGCCTGGTGCAACTAGGCAGAGAGGACAGTGTGGGCTGCACAGTGCTTGGAAGGCATGGGGCTGGAAATGGGGCACCTTGATTACTGTAGTCCAGACTGAACTAACTGCCTTCCCCAACCACCAGTTAGGAAAAACTGAGCCCAACCCACCACCACCTGCAGGAGCCAGGAAGGTCTGCAAAACGATCAGGGCAGGCTAACCACCACCAGCAGGGGGCTTTTTTTTTTTTTTTGTCATCTCCCCCCCACCCCCAGATTAAGACAGTAAGACCTGGAGCTGAGACAAAACCAGAGGCAGCTCCAAAAAAAAAAGTCAGAAGGAGAACACCAACAGCTGAGTAAAATTTCACCTTACTTGCATTTAAAAAATTTTTTCACTTTCTTTTTGTTTATTTAGGTTTTTTGTTTATTTTGTTTTGATTTTCTCCCTTTCACATTACATTTTAATTATTATTCTTTTTTCACTTCACTCATATTCCAAATAACTCACTACCATTGGTCTTTTGCTTTTTAATTGCTTTATTCAGATTATATAGGATTGATCATAATATTGTTATTCCAAATCCCAGACAGCACCCTTCCCTGGTCTTAATCCATTTAGCCATCTTCCTGAGCTTTATTACTGTTGTGGTAAACTTTATTTTCTCTCACACTACACCATGTTCCTATTCCTTACTATCTTTCTCCTCCATCTAACTCACATAAACACTCTTCTTAACTCAGCTCACATTCTTTTGCCCCTCTTATAAGAGTCTTCTGTCTTTTCTATCTTTTATAAACACTAGCTAGTTGGGTGAAATACCACCATCATTGCTTTATTTCCTTAGCAGAACTCTTTATTTGTTCACTACTTCTTTGTATTTTAAATCCCACAGAATACTCTCTCCTGTCTTACTCCATTTCACACCCCCCGCCCCTGATCAGTAGAGTGAAAAATTTTATTTCATTTTTTCCCTTTGTTTCCCCCCCCCCCCCTCTCAGCCTGGGCTTTGCTCCTTACTCGTATTAGTCAGCTTCCTCCACCCTCCCAATATCATTTTCCTTTACAGTGAACCTCTCATATTTACTTTTCGCTTCTGTATAATATTCTTATTCCTGTTTCATCTTATTAAATTCCATGCAGCTCTCGTTACTATTGACCTTGCTGTGGTATTTCTACAATTTTGCTCCTGCTGGTACAATACCTTTTCAACTTGACTTCAAACCTCAAGAGTATACTCTTCCCATTTCTTAGCCCATTGTTCCCATAGCCTTTCATGTTTTACTTACATTTTAAATTTTGTTCTCTACTTTTCTCCATCTTTGTTCTATCCCTACTCTTATCAATTCTCTTCCCTCTTACTACTCAATAACATTTTCCCCTCTTTTAGTCATCTAGTATTTCCATTGTCATATCTTATAATATCTGTAATCTCTCTTCAACTTTACTAATACTTGCTCAATTGCGGTTGAGATTGCTGACATTGTAGGGGGTTCTTATTGCTGGCCTAAGTTTGGCTGTCTGGTAATACTGCTCTGTTAACCAACACCTGTACAACAGCAAACAAGACAAAGTGGGAGTTGTGACTACCAGTAAACCCACTGGAGGAGAGAACCCACCAACAAAGGAACCACCAAGAGGTAAAACCCAAGTACAACAAGAGAGCCCACACAAACAGAAGGGCAACCCTACAGCATCCAGAAGAGAAGATCAAAGAGCCTGCACCACTGAGTCCCACAGAAAACCTACCACAAAAGTCCATCCCATGAAGAGAGCTGGCAAAACAGAGCACCCTGAGATGCAGAAACAAACAAACAAACAAACAGTCACCTAAAATGGGTGGGGGGGGAGAAACAACAATCAAAAGGAATGGAAGAGTCCCCAGTAAAAGAGCTAATTGAAATTGACATAAGCAAACAGATACAGAATTCAAAAAAATGGTTATAAGGATGCTCAAGGAACTCAGTGACAACTACAAGGATCTTACTGGGCACTACAACAACATGAAAAAAAACCCCAGAAAGTATAAACAAGAACCAGGAAGAAGTGAAGAATATAATATATTTAACAAAAAATACACTAAAAGGAATTATAGCAGGCTGGAAGAAGCAGAGGACCATATCAGTGAGTTGGAAAACAAGGTAGAAAGAAATACTCAAAGCAACAAAATGAAAAAGAAAAAAAAAAAAAAGACTCAAAAAGTATGAGACTAGCTTAAGGGAACTTCGGGACAACATGAAATGTAACAAAATTTGCATCATTGGAATACCAGAAGGAGAAGAAAAGGAGCAAGACCTTCTATGTGCAAAAATAATGACAGAGACTTCCCTAACTTGGAGAGAAGAAGCTATGTAAGTTCAGGAAACATAGAGGGTCCCAATCAAGATGAACCGAAAGAGACCTACTCTAAGACATGTCATAATTAAAATATCAAATACCAAAAACAAAGAGAATCTTAAAAGTAGCAAGAGAGAACCAGAGTGTAACATACAAGGGAGCCCTGATAAGAACAGCAGCTGACTTCTCAATGGAAACCACTCCAAGCCAGAAGAGAATGGCAAGAAATATTCCAAGTAATGAAGACTGAGGCCTGCAACTGAGACTACTCTACCCAGCAAGTCTCTCAATTAAAACGGAAGGGGAAATAAGGAGTTTCCCAGACAAAAGGAGGTTAAAAAAAAATACACCTCCACCAAACCAGCACTGGAAGAAATGCTAAAGGAACTGCTTTAAGAAGATGAAGAGTAAGAGCGAGGGAGAGAGGACCAGGTACAAAGAGGGAAAAAATGGCAATGAGTAAAAACCTACCAATAATAACCTTAAATGTAAGTGGATTAAATGCCCCAATCAAAAAACACAGGGTAGCTGAATATATATAAAAAAATGACCCACACATATGCTGCCTACAGGAGGCCCACCTCAGAACAAAAGACCTATACAGACTGAAAGTGAAGGGTTAGAAAAAAATATTCCAAGCAAACGGCCAGGAAAAGAAAGCTGGGGTAGCAATACTTGTATCAGACAAAATAGACTTCAAAACAAAGGCCATTAAAAGAGATACAGAAGGTCACTTCATAATACCCAAGGGAAGAATCCATAAGAAGACATAAACATTGTAAACATATATGCACCCAACATAGTAACACCCAAACATATAAGGAAAATCTTGGAGGACTTCAAGAAAGATTTAGATAGCAACACACTTATACTAGGGGATTTTAACACCTCACTGTCAACAATGGATAGAGCTTCCAAAAAAAATATCAACAAGGATATTGTAGCATGGAACGACTTACTACATCAAAAGGATTTAACAGAAATATCTAAAACCTTACACCTAAAAGCAGCAATATACGCATTCTTTTCAAATGCACACGGAACGTTTGCGGAGACAGACCACATGGGGACACAAAGCAATCATATCAGCATTTTCTCAGACCACAAGAGCCTGAACCTAAAAACCAACGGGCAAGGAAAAAACTCAAAAAAAGTGCAATTCATGGAGACTGAACAGCATGCTATTAAACAATGAATGGGTTAAGAATGAGATCAAGGAAATCAAAAAGTTTCTGAAAATGAAAATGAACACAAAACAGTCCAAAACCTAAGGGACACAGCAAAGGCAGTTCTGAGAGGGAAGTTCATAGCAATACAGGCCTACCTAAAAAAGAAACATTTCAAACAAACAACTTAACCCTACATGTACAAGATCTAGCGGAACAACAAAGCCCAGAGCTACTAGACAGAAGGAAATAACCAAGATCAGAGGAGAATGAAATACATAGAGACTACAAGAACAATTCAAAGGATCAATAAATGCATGAGCTGATTCTTAAGAAGATAAACAAAATGGACAAGGCTTTAACCAGACTCATGAAGAAAAAAAGAGGATACAAATAAATAAAATCAAAATGAAAGAGAAAAAATTACAACTGATTAATAAAAAAGATAAAAAGAAAAAAGTTATAACTGGTACCACTGAAATACAAAAAACATAAGATATTACTACAAACAACCAAATGGAAGAAATTTGAAAACCTGGGTGAAATGGACAAATTTTTAGAAAAATATAATCTTCCAAAACTGAATGAAGAAGCAGAGAGCCTGAGCAGACCTGTAATAGCTAGTGAAGTTGAAACAGTAATCAAGAAAATCCTGGCACAAAAAAGCCCTGGGAGGGACCAATTCACAGGAGAAATTTACAAAACACTTAAGGAAGATTTAACCCTTATCCTTCTCAAACTATTCCAAAAAATCCAAGAAGGAAGATTCCCAGACTCTTTTTATGAGGCCAGTATTATCTTAATCCCAAAAGTAGATAAAGGCATAACAACAACAACAAAAAAAAACAACTACAGGCCAGTATCACTGATGAACACAGATGCTAAAATCGTCAACAAATATTGGCAAATAGCATCCAGCAATACATTAAAAAGATCATACACCATGATCAAATGGGATTCATCCCATGAATGCAAGGATGGTACGAGATTTGCAAATCAATAAACATAATACATCACAAAAACAAAAAGAACAAAAATCACATGCTTATATCAATAGATGTGGAAAAAGCATTTGATAAGGTACAGCACCCATTTATGATAAAAACACTCAGTAAAGTGGGAACAGAGGGAGCAACCTCAATATACTAAAGGCCATATACAAGACCTACAGACAACATCACACTCAATGAGCTAAAAGTAAAAGCTTTCCCACTAAGGTCAAGAACAAGGCAAGGGTGTCCATTTTCATCACTTCTATCCAACATAGTACTGGAAGTTCTGGCCACATGATCAGACAAGAAAAAGAAATAAAAGGTATCAAAACTGGAAAGGTTAAGTAAAACTGTCACTGTGCAGATGACATGATAGTGCACATAAAAAAACCTAGAGAGTACACAAAAAAAAACTAGTTGACCTAGTTTTAAGTGAATTTTGTAACACAGTAGAGTACAAAGTCAATATTTAGAAATAGAAGGCATATTTGCACATCAACAATGAAATATCAGACACAGAAACCAGGAAAAAAAATCCCATTTGTCCTAGCTACAAGAAAGAAAAAGTACCTAGGAATAATCCTAACCAAGGAGATAAAAGACCGGTACTCAGAAAACTACACAATCCTGAAGAAATAAATTAAGGAAGATACAAATAAATGGAAGCATGTACCATGTTCATGGATAGTAAGAATTAACGTCAACATGTCCGTACTATCCAAAGCAATTTATAGATTCACCATAAATCCCTATTAAAATACCAATGACATATATCACGGATATAGAATAAACATTTCAAAAATTTATACGGAAACATAAATGACCCTGAATAGCCTCAGCAATTCTGAGAAAGAACAAAGGAGGTGGGATCACAATATCTGATATCAAACTATATTACAAGGCCACTGTAGTCAAAGCAGTTTGGTACTGGCATAAGAACAGACACATAGATCAATGGAACATAATAGATAGCTCAGAAATAAATGTAAGTCTCTGTGGTCAATTAATGTTTGACAAGTGAGCAGGAGCATAAAATGGAGTAAAAATAGCATGTTCAACAAATGGTGTTGGGAACATCTGGACAGCTACATGAAAAAAAATGAAACTGGACCACCAACTTACACCATTCATAAAAATAAACTCAAGATGGATAAGAGACTTAATATAAGTCACCACACCATAAAAGTCCTAGAAGAGAACATAGGCAGGAAAACTTCAGATTTTCCACAGAGCAATATTTTCCACTAATATATCCTGTAGAGCAAGGGATATAAAGAATAAACAAATGGAACTACATCAAATTAAAAATCTGCATGGCTAAAGAAAACATCAGCAAAATGAAAAGGGAACTAACTGTATGGGAAAATGTATTTGCCAATGATACCTCGGACAAGGGTTTGATCTCCAAAATATATAATGAACTCATATGACTCCACTCCAGGAAGCCAAACAACCCAATTATAAAATGGGCAATGGACCTGAACAGACACTTCTGCAAGAAGCACATACAGAAGGCCCAGAGACATATGAAAGGATACTCAGCATTCACTAGCCATCAGAGAAATGCAAATTAAAACCACAGTGAGATACCACTTCACAGTGGTCAGAATGGCCATCATAACCAAATCAAGAAACAACAAGTGCTAGTGAGGTTGTGGAGAAAAGGGAACCCTAGTACACTGTTGGTGGGAATGCAGACTGGTGCAGCCATTGTGGTAAACAGTATGGAATTGTCTCAAAAAACTGAAAATGGAATTGCCTTTTGACCTGGCAATCTATTGCTGGGAGTGTACCCTAAGAATCCTGAAACACCACTTCAAAAGAACCTATGTACCCCCCCCCCACACACACACACACAATGTTCTTAGCAGAGCTATTTACAATAGCCAAATGCTGGTAACAGCCTAAGTGCCCATCAGCAAATGAGTGGATCAGAAAACTGTGGTACATTTACACAATGAAGAACTTTGCAGCAGAAAGAAGGATCTCCTACCCTTCATGACCACATGGTCTGGAACTGTAGAGCATTATGCTAAGTGAAATAAGCCAGGCAGTGAAAGACAAATACCATATGATCTCACTCACAAGTGGAACTCAATCAACAAAACAAATATGCTAGCAAAATAGAACCAGAGGCATGGAAATAAAGAACAAACTCCAGTGACCAGAGGGGACTGGGGAGAGAAATAAAAAGGGAAAGAAGGGGAAGCGTAAAGTCAAGGAATGTGTATAAAGGACCCATGGACAAAGACAAGAGGTGGTAGGAGAACTGAATGTGGGAGGTGAGGGTAGGTAGGGCAGGGGAGAGTAATGGGGAGAAAATGGGGACAAGTGTAACTGAACAATTAAAAGAAAAAAAAATTGTGCAGGAAGCCCAACAACTTTTTGAGTTTGTATTTTGTTGTTCGGTTTTTTCAATGTTTCTACTAGGCATTTAAAATAATTTGTATTTTATTTTACATTTTAGGACTGCCACATCAAATATATTTAAGGAGGAAGCTACAGCGTATTTTGGGGGAAGAAATAAAACTTCACAATTATTAAGCACTTCTATGTACCAAATACTTCTGTCACCATCAGCCCTACAGAGCAGGTGAGAAAACTAAAGCTCAGGTATAGCAAATAGCTGACCCACAATCATGCAGGTGGGCAGAGACATAGCTATCATAACAACCAAATTTGTTTGATCTCCCAAACTTGTTTTTTTACCTACTATACTACACTGCTTTCTAAGCCCATTTTACAATGAAATTTTCAGAAATAAATTCCACAGTAAAAATCATGGTAAACCTCAACTTTCCTCCCTCAGTTTCTTTGATTGATCCAGCCATCCCTATGCCTCAGTGAAAGAAAGAAAAGAAAAGAAAGGAAAGGAAAGGAAAAGCAAAGAGGTATTTATGGAATGGTTTTGGAATAGTTAAAGGATCTAAAGCTATGCATGAAGATGTTTTGTTTCTCTTCAGTTTTTAAAGTTTTTTAAATGCTATCAGGGCTTTAAGTTATAAGAAATTACCCAAGAGGAGAGTTTAAAATTTCATGCAAACTGTTGTAAAGTATTTAAAAAGTTAAGTTCCACATGCCACCTTACATACTTGTTCCATTAGGAAAAATAACAACAAAGAATAAACAACAACACAAATACCATCAGTTTGTAAAACTAATGGAGTCAACCCTATCTATTACTCAGTTATTATTTTACTCACATAGTAAATCCTTTCCCATAAAACAACTAACCATGTGTAGTCAAGTATAGCCACTTAAGCACTTATGGAAAACTAGGTAGCATTTTGTGACCACCACTTACTTTTAAAAGTAAAGCAATAGTTAGAAAGAAAGGTATTTTTTCTGATGGGACATCTATTACATATGGTTTTGGTATTGTAAATAATCATAATTTTTTTTAAGTCTTAAAGTTTGTACCTCAAATTAGGTAACTTAAAAAAAAAGGAAGATAGCTACAGGGAGATAGGTGCAGCCCTTCAATATTTTACAACAATTTGGTGGTTTCAATCATTACAGTCTACTGATTAATACCTATGGGGTTCCAATTTTGGTTCAATCTTTATTGGTTCTGTGACTTTGGGCAGGGCACTCTGACTCACTTTTCTCACCTGAAAAATGGGGACAATAATTCCTAAAGTCACTTTGAGGATTAAATGAGTTAAAATATGTAAGGCTCTTAGAATATTAATGGAAATAATGCTCTATGTTTTTTTCTGATTATCTATATAACTGAGTAGACAGTAAGATAAAGTAACTTAAACTGATGTTGGCTAATATGTTTTTAAAGAGATGCCACAAAATACCACACAATCAGCAAAAAATAGTATATACTTTACTAAGGACATCATGAAAAAAATCTGATGCCGTAAGAATGAAGTTTAATTCCTGGTATATTATGCTGTCTGATGATGTATAGTAAATAAATAATACATTTTTGATCTTATAATATGCCTCCTAAAAGTAAAAGAATAAAAAAATTTCAATAAGATGCTTGACTATGAGATCTCTTTCAACTGGAAAATGCTATCCAAGACAGTTGTCTTGGGTAAACTATAATATGCTGACTGTAATTTCCCACTCAAAAATCCTATAAGACTCCTGGAACTTAGCATGGAAGCCTTGTTTTTACAGAATACATTTTCAACTGCCTTGGGATTATTATGACTGAGTGTCCCAAACACTCTCCTACAGCATTACCTCAACATTTTGACCTTCCTAAGGATTCCTTTATTTCCAAGTACATCACCTAATCTTAGAATGATTTTTCTTAAAAACAAAACAAAACAATAGACCTGGCTGGTGTGGTTCAGTGGATTGAATGCGGGTGGCTGCTTCGATTTTCAGTCAGGGCACATAACTAGGTTGCAGCTGGTTCCTCAGCAGGGGATGCATGAGAGGCAACCACACATTGATGTTTCCCTCCCTCTCTTTCTCCCTCCTTTTCCCTCTCTCTAAAAATAAATAAATAAAATCTTAAAAAAAACCCCACAAAACTTGATAGAGGAAAAAGACAAAGAAGAAAGGAGATGACAAACCAGGTAGAATAAGGCTTTGATATTATATGCCATTGTCCCTAAGACTTTTGCCAGTGCTGTGGATGTGGTAATCCAGCTTAGACAACTCATCTCTCCCGACTGTGGGAAAGAAGCACTGAGAAATCCTTATCCGGCCCCAAGCTTTGCTTTTCAGAAGGAAGGAAACTGTGACACTCAAGGGAGGGGGACAGATCAGAAGTCGCTGGCACTCAAGTTAGAAGAGTACAGATGATTAGAAAATTAAAGAATCTTTGCATTGGCAAGCACCTTAAAGGTTAATTTACTGCAACATATTTTTTGCAGTACAGGATTCTCCTTCACAGATTCTCTGAGAGGTGGTCCTTTAGTCTCTTCCCAAAGGCCTTCAGTAATTGGGATCTTACGTCCTCCAGTCCTCTAGCTGCAAGCCAGAAATCCAGAAAATATAAAAGATTCTTTACATTATTCATATCCAATTAGCCACCAAGCCTTATGTATTTACCTCTTAAATGTCTCTTAAATCTATCCACTGTTTTCCTTCCCACTTAGTTCCGACCTCTCTTGTACATTCCTTTATGTGGTCCTGCAAGAAGATCCAATTACCCGATTACCTACTACCAAATACTTCACCTCTAATCCATCTTCACGTGGCAGCCTACAGCACGGATATTTTAAAACACAAATCTAGGCACTTCCAGTTGAGATGGTCCACTAAGGAAATTCTGTGCTTGCCTTTTCCCACAATCACATTAAAATTACAACTTACAGAACAACCATCCTTGAGAACCACCTGAAATGAACTGAACTCCCATAACTAAAGATGTAAAGAAGCCTCATCAAGACTGGTAGGAGGGCCAGCAATGCAAAACAAGCTGGACCCATCCCAATGTGTGGCAGATAAAAATTAGGAGGGATTATCTCGGCTATGGAGATCCTACAGCCCACACCAGGCTCCCCAGCCCAGAGTACCAGTTCCAGAAACAAGAGTCCCTGAAACATCTGACCGTGAAAATTAGTGGGTACTCTGTCCAGGTGAAAAGGGAAACTGCTGTAGACTAAGGTGTCCTCTTAAAGTGTGTGAGTACAGACTCACTCACGAATACTTGCCCTCAGCTCCAATGAAGGGACGGCACACCAAAAGTGCCAGAGATGGATATACTCAGAGGAACGGAATTATCTGGCTGCAGGGCAAGGGTTGAAGAGGCACCTCTCTAGAAGACCGAAGGGCTGGCAGCCACCATTATTCCTTTGGTAAGGCCTCCCGTCACCCAGCCTACATGTGCAGGTGGGCGCCAAATCTAAGCTTTCTATTAAATGGCAAACACAAGGCGACCCACCCAAACCAGGCAAGGGCCCAAAGCTCTTTCAGTGGCTGTTCCTTCCAAGTGGCTGGCTTTGGCCCACGCTGCATACTTTGCTAAAATCTCTCAAAGGTCCACAAATCCCAAAAGATCACTGGATGGCCTTGGTGTGCTCTGTACCTCTTGCTAAGCAGGCCCAGGCCTGGCTCTAGTTGCAACAGCATAGCCTCTCCCAGGGGTCTCCAAGCCCAACACAGGTGACTACCAACAACAGATCACTTTGTCTCTCCTACCAGGTGGCCTGGGGCCAGACACAGGTACCAACTGACCTGGGTCTGCACCACAGCCCCACCCAAAATTCCCCAGAACCAATACATGTGGTGGCTGGCTTTCACCACACCAGAACAATACCCAGTTAGCTCCACAAATGCCATACCCAAAGGACAGACTCAACAGGCATTAGACCTCACTTAAATAAACCCTGTTCTGTGGGGAAGCACCGGCACAACAACTTATCTGTTTCAGTCACAACCAGTTTTCATAGACAGTGAGCATGAGGGTAAACCTCACCCACTGACATGCTAACAGCAATCAAGGCTCAACTACAGTAGGAGGGTGCACACAACCCACACAAAAGACACCCCTGGAGGACCCAGCTCAGGTGACTGGGAAGACTAATCCACTGGTCCCCACGGGACACCTACTACATAAGACCACCATGCCAAGAATAAAAGGCATAGCAGTTCTATCTAATACATAAAAATAAACACAGGGAGGGAACCAAAATTAGGAGACAAAAAATACGTCTGAGATGAAAGAGGATGAAACTCCAGAAAACCAAAAGATGCAGAAAAAGCATTTGATAAAACATAACATCCAATTATGATTAAAAAAATAAAACCTCTAAGCAACATGGGAATAGAGGAAGCATACCTCAACTTAATAAAGGCCATATATAACAAACTAACATCCTACTTATCAGGGGAAAGCTAAAGCATTTTCCATAAGACCAGGAATAAGACAAGCATATCTCTTTCTACCATTTATTCAACAAGCACTGGAAGTCCATAGCCACAACAATCAGACAAGAAAAAATAAAAGGCATCCAAATTGGAAAGAGAGAAGTAAAATTGCTATTATTTGCAGATGACATGATACTATATATCAAGAACCCTAAAGAATGTACCATAAAACTCTCAGAACTGGTAAAGAAATTTAGTAAAGTAGCAATATACAAAATTAATATTCAGAAATAGGTTGTATTTTTATACTCCAATAATAAACTACCAAAAAGGGAAATTAAGAAAACAATCCCATTTATAATTATTTTAAAAAAATAATAAAATACCTAGGAACATTTTAACCAAGGAAGTAACGGATCTATGCTGAGAAAATTATAAGACACTGAAGGTACAAATAAATGGAAGTATATACCATGTTTATGAGTAGAAAGAATTAACATTGTTAAACTGTCCACACTACACAAAGCAATATACAGATTCAGTGCTATCCCTATCAAAATACCAAGAGTATTTGTCAGAAAGCTAGAATGAAAAATCCTATTGGAGCCTGAAATTCATGATGTTGTCATTTTAGCCACACTGAATGGTTATTGTATCACCTGTACCAACCTGTTTTGCATCCCCATTCTTCTGTTCATGCTGTTACCTCTGGCTGGCACACTCTGTCCTCCCTCTTCAACCAGCTAATTCAGTACAGAAGTTATCTCTAGGAAGGCCTCTTTTCACCAATGTATGATACACCTTCACCAATGTATGACAGAAAACCTTCCATGTGTGTCACTGTTACTACTTTTATTATATTATACTAGAATCATCAAGTTCATCACTTTCCCTCCAGATGAATCCCTAAAGGCAGGAACTATGTCACACCCTTGGAATACGTCTCAGGACTTGTGGTAGCAGGTGTTCAGTACATGCCAAGAATGCAGCAGGACTTTCTACTATGTGAGTTAAAATCTATAACTAGATTGTCCAACTTCTGCTCCATGGAGCAATATAAACCATCTCTCCAGGGAAATATAGCATTTGGCTAATGTATGAAAAGGCAAAGTTTAAGTGCTATTTATATGACATTTGAACTTACCTAAGTTGCTGTATGTTGCACTACAGGGATTCAAGTCCACAGGTTCTGAAATGTCTTCTTTTTCCTTTTCTTTTTCCAGTTCAGGTAGGGGCAATGCTGGTGTGCCACCTCCACCATCTTGTTTCACAACAACAGTTCTTGGATCCCAAGAAGAAAAATCCTCTGTCACTTCATGGGTCACATGACTGAAACAAATCAGACCACTGATTAAATGTAACTTTGGCATTTAAAAGTCTTGCTAAAATTTAGATTTATGGAAAGGATATGCTTGCCATAAATGAAAATATTTGGCTCTATAATCTAGTAATGGGTCATAAGCTGCAACATGCTTGTCTGAATATAAGGCAGTCCTTCACAAAGGTTCATATTTCTATTTATCTTGGTTCATACATGTTGAGAATTCAGTTTGGTAGAGGAGGTATGGTAGGCTCACAGGGAAGTTTGAGAATAGGAGGTAAGGACTGAAACACTTTTTTAAATGTAGGAGGTGGTGATGGTTGTGTTAGAGAGAGCCAATGCTTAACTGGTTATAAGACAAATATACTCTATCTGAGGTGTTCCAGCCAAGGTGGAGGTGTAGGTAGAAATGCTTCACTTCCTTGCACAACCAAAAGAAGGATAACAACTAATCTAAAAACAATAAACAACAAGAAGTGCCAGAAAATCAAACTGCATGGAACTCTGACAACCTAGGATTAAAGAAACATTCGTCCAGAAGGGTAGGAGGCTGGCAGTTGAGTGGAGAGGACGTACAGCAAGGTGGGGGACCCTGTAGCCGAGGCAGGGCTCACTGAGAGGATTCGTGGCAAGGCAGTGGGGTGCGTGGGCAAGGCAGGGCTGGCTGAACGGGAAACTAAAGACGAGAAGCTAGCTGCAAACTACTGTGGGGGTTGCCATGGTGTGAGAAACTCCCAGTCTCACATGAGAGAGAGTTTGTTCTTTGGAAAGCGGGACTAAAGTGGATCACGCCAGCAGCATTGTTGCCTCTCTGACTCCTCCCCCACAAGCAGTGCCACAGTGCAGCAAAGAGGGTTGCCTCGCCCAGTGAATACCTCAGGCCCTGCCCCCTTACAATTTAACAGGTGCATCGAGACAAAGAAATATGGCCTGAATGAGAGAACATATCAAAACTCCAGAAAATGAGCTAAGTGACAAGGAGATAGACAACCTATCAGATGCAAAGTTCGAAACACTGGTAATCAGGATGCTCACAGAAATGGTTGAGTATGGTCACAAAATAGAGGAAAAAATGAAGGCTATGAAAAGTGAAATAAAGGAAAATGTACAGGGAACCAACAGTGACAGGAAGGAAATGGGCTCAAATCAATGGTTTGGACCAGAAGGAAGAAATAAACATTCAACCAGAACAGAATGAAGAAACAAGAATTCAAAAACATGAGGAGAGACTGAGGAACTTCCAGGACAACTTGAAACATTTCAACATCTGAATCATAAGGGTGCCAGAAGGAGAAGAGGAAGACCAAGAAATGGAAAACTTATTTGAAAAAATAATGAAGGAAAACTTCCCCGCTCTGGCGAAGAAAACAGACTTCTAAGAAGTCCCGGAAGCCCAGAGAGTCCCAAAGAAATTGGACCCAAAGAGGAACATACCAAGGCACATCATCATTAAGTTACCCAAGATTAAAGATAAAGAGAGCATCTTAAAAGCAGCAGGAGGAAAGTAGAGAGTTACTTACAAAGGAGTGTCCATAGACTATCGGCTGATTTCTCAAAAGAAACCTTGCAGGCAAGAAGGGGCTGGAAAGAAGTATTTGAAGTCAGGAAAGGCAAACACCTACATCCAAGATCACTCTATCCAGCAAAGCTATCATTTAGAATGGAAGGGCAGATAAAGTGCTCCCCAGATAAGGTCAAGTTAAAAGAGTTCATCATTACCAAGCCCTTATTATATGAAATGTTAAAGAGACTTATCTAAGAAATAAAAGATCAAAAACTATGAGCAGGCCCTGGCTGGCATAGCTCAGTGGATTGAGCGTGGGCTGTGAACCAAAGGGTCACCAGTTCAATTCCCAGTCAGGGAACATGCTTGGGTTATGGGCCAGGTCCCCAATAGGGGGTATGTGAGAGGCAACCACACATTGATATTTCTCTCCCTCTCTTTTTCCCTCCCTTCGCCTATCTAAAAATAAATAAATAAAATCTAAAAAACCCCCCAACAAAACCCCACAAAAGTACCAACAGTAAAAAGACAACAAACTCACAACTATCAACAACTGATCCTAAACCTCCCCCCGAAACTAAGCAAATAACTAGATCAGGAACAATCAGAGAAATAGACATCACATGGAGGGTTTTCAGTGGGGAGGTGGAGGGGAAGAATTGGGGAGGAAAAAAGTACAGGGAATAACAAGCATAAATGGTAGGTACAAAATAGACAGGAGGAGGTTAAGAATAGTATAGGAAGTGTAGAAGCCAAGGAACATATATGTACAACCCATTGACATGAACTAAAGTGGGGGAATGCTGGAGGGTTAGGGGATGCAGGGTGGAGGGAGGATAAAGGGGAAAAATTGGACAAACTGTAATAGCATAATCAATAAAATATACTTTAAAAATAAAAAATAAAAGCATCCATGAAAATTTTAAGAAGACAAATATACTCAAGTAGTTAGCATATTTACTATACTATAGTACTATAATACTATAATAAATACCAAATATTTATACCACTTAGTATTTATTTAGTGTACAGTATTCACTGTACACTAACATATTTAGTAAAGGATCAGAAATAAAGTTGAGATTACACTAGTTAAATAACAAAGTTAAGCCATTGTTTAAGTAGGTAAAAATGAGGCCAGGGCAGTCTTCTTCTCAGGAGGACAGAGCATCAGCTGTTTTCTATATGCATGTAAAAGGCACGGCAAATGAAAAAGAAAAGTTCTGCATTCCAGGTATTCTTATTTATTAAAATGAATCTGAACCATCCTATTTGGCCACATACCAGAATATGGTCATCCATAATGCTTTGTGTTCCCAATCTTGTTTCAGTTCTCTGCCTGCTCATTTGCTTATAGCTATCTTTTCTAATGTTCCCCACTTCCCACTCTGCCTGAACTGGTAATTTGTTGCTACAGAGTATAAGCGGATTGAATGGTCATTAAATATAGGTGGAGAAAACTGGCTTAATTAGAAAATCTTATTGGGCTGGTCAAAGAAATAAAATCAAAAGCAGGCATCTTTAGTGGTTTCTGGGTCCACTGAAAGTATTCCCAGGCTGTTACAAACTCACCAGCTTTTCTTCCTGTTTTTCATTTGTTTAATGGGCAAAGAGAAAGAAGGAAAGGAAACATACTATTACATGTAATTTTTGGATTTCCAATTGGTAGTGAATCATGGTGACATTTACAAGTTTCTTTAAAAGAGGTACTCTGTTTAGTCATGTGTCATCAGAACATCTGTCACCTGGGGACCTGAAAGAGGAGCATCTTCTTATTCATCTTTCATCATGGAAATTACCCATGTATCTAAACAGAAAAATGAATCATTTAGCCTGCTAGAGATACAACTTCAAAAATATTCTTTCAAAGCTGGGAGAGCCAGAGGTCTCTCAATACTGAGAGTGAACAATGAGCTGGAGGTTGCACTATGGGATGTGGCTCCCGAGGATAGTAGTGAAGTGGGGAGGTATCACTCTACTAGGAACCAACAGGAAGTTTTACATAAAGCAAACCACACATTGTAAAGCATGCTGCATCTTCTCAAAGGACTGCCATAGGGTCATCAACCCTACAGCAGCCCTCCAATCAAAGGTACTTTTTCCTTATATAAATTATCACAAAGTCAATGGAACAAGGGAGCTCTACTTCCATGTGTTAGCATAGACAAAGCAAGTGACACTTCTGAGACCCTCTCAGGTACCACTTAGTGTCAAGATTATCCATTACTGCTCTGGCTGGTGTAACTTAGTGGATTGAGCGTGGGATGCGAACCAAAGCATCACAGGTTCGATTCCCAGTCAGGGCACATGCCTGAGTTGCAGGCCACCGCCCTCAGCAACCGCACATTGATGATTTTCTCTCTCTCTCTCTCTCCCCCTCTCTTCCCTCTCTAAAAATAAATAAATAAAATCTTAAAAAACCCCCAAAACTTGGCCTAACTTAAAAAAAAAAAGATTATCCATTACTGAGTAGTTATTAATATGCTTCAACAGAGGAAAAATGATATTGGATGGCAAAAGTTTATATAAGCCATTTGTGATTTCAAAGCTATATAAATATATAAAATACATTTTATATATTTTAAACATATATTTTAAATATAATATATAAGATATAAATTATATATATAAAAATATTATCCCTGTCTTCAGAGGAAACAAACTTCTAGACATTCTGTTCTTCTTCTAGAGTCAACTTCAGAGGTTTCTAAAAAGCTGTTTTTAGGCTCCTAGTCTTTGCAGCCTTAGTCTTGGCTATTCTTTTTCTTCCCCCAATCTCCTTATTATTACTAAAAGAAAGCTCTCTTTTCCATTTGTGGAAAAGGACTGGTGAAGGCTGGCTCAGAAACCATGACTCTTTCCTCACTTGTCTGTTTTCCTCCCAGAGAATGGGCTACTAAAAATGAGCCTTGGTCACTTGTGAAAACCACAGGAAGAGCTGTTGCTATTAATCTGTGAGGAAGTCCCTGGGCCCGAGTACACGAATCACAAAGCTTTGTGTTAAGGGCTTCTCAAAACAAAATATGGGTGCTAAAAGACAAGAAATATTCAAGACTCACCTACTGTACCCGCTCATACAATTCCCCATTAAAAGATATTTTACACGGCCTTCCGGAGTTTGTTAACCATGTTCTAAAGCTCTGATGAATCACAGTCCCACTGAGCTCTGGAGAATTATGTGTTGGGCAAGATATAAATGGCTCCAGTTCTGCACCCTCTGCACCTTGACCTTTACCTTAGGGGTTTGGCCTGGGAACTATGCCAATTTCCTTTGAGAAGCTAAACAGAGTAAAAGCTAGTTTTATTAACTCTTTGAGAGCCAGGGCAGTTCAACCTATATTCTACATAAATATCATTTTCATAAGCCCATTTAAAATAAGGGCACTGATATATTAATTCTCCAATTAAAATAACTGTCGGTTATGAAAAAACTTTACAAAGAGGGTTGATGAAAGTAAAATCACATGAGTTTGCAAATGGAGCATTTTACAGTGACACAGTGTCTGAAAAAGGAAGAGTTTTAAAACGTATCAATGACATGGAACATCTCGTCTTGAGGGAAGAAAAGCTCTTTCTATGACTGAAATGGTAAAAGAGTAGGAAAGGGAAATCTTTTTGAAAGCTCAGGCTTAGATGTGGTTAATATGCTGTGACTAAAAAATAAAAAAGGAGTTGAGAACAGCATCAGAGAAGGGTGACTCACCAATATCTAAGGAAGAGAGTTCAAGGTTATCAAATCTCACTTTTAATCTATTTGAGGGGGGGATATTCCATTTCTTTCTGCCTCCTTAAGACCCACTACCAAATGTGATATTTCTTAATCCTTATCTTATTTACAGGTTATCAACTTGATTTTGCTATACTTTCTAATTATTGACATTCTCAGATAGAAAAGTGTTGTGTCTACTGATCACTATCTTAGTGTCTTCAATTTTTCACTAAGCTTTCTATAGCCTTTAACTGAAAACTTCAAACTTCTTGTCCATAAATGAGATTAACCTTTAACTCAGATCTGATGAGTTCTTGCTAATATGTTTAACATAGTCTGGTCAAACAAAGGTAGCTCTGAACTGGTATGAATCAAGTACCTAAGGTCTTGGAATGGAGAAGACTGGCAGCCATGTGCAACATCTTGAACAGACTTTAATCTTCAAACACTGCACAGTTTCACCTTTTTTGGTAGATGTGAATAGCAAGTGTCTTCAAGGCACCAGATAGTAATGCAGCAAAGGAGGTAAAAACACAGGCCATTGTAAATCATTGTTACCTTCATAATGTAGGAGGGTGCAGCCAGGGGGCCCCCAAAAGAAGAATTTGTAATGAGGTCCAGAACTCAAGGTGTCCAGGAAATATTAGAAAGATATACAGGATGTCCTCACCCTCCACCACAGGTGTGGGTTGGGGGAAGGGACACATGCAGCAGGGCCATTGAGAGCTGTTTTGCATAGCAACAGCTTTGCAGCTAACCTCTGGCATGGTCATTTAGCACATCTATAACCTTTAACTGGTTGCACAGATATGTTAAATAGCTGTGGCCATGCTCTGAGCCAGGGGGATGGAAGTAACTCCCCCCCAAGATGTAACTGGGAGGCAACTCCCTCTAGTTACAGCACTTGCGTGAGATCCTGGAGATGACTGGCTCCATGACATGGGGCCACCCTGCCCAGACTCATGATGGCAGCCCAGTAAAGCTGGAAGGATATGGGAGTGCTGGCAAGTGTAGCCCATTGTGGGAGGAGTCAGAAATGGGGCTGCAGAGGAAGACTGGTGCGAGGATTTCAACCCATACTCAGCAGCCATTGAAGAGAGGACCATGCGGCTGTGGCAGTGAGGAGAACCATGCTCTTTTGGCAGAGTGGGGACCCCTCCTCAAGCCATGAGAAGAATCACCATGCAGCTTCAGCAGAGAACCACCACGCAGCTTTAGCTGGAGATCCCGGTGAAATAGCTGACGGGGTTGGGAACCAAGAGAACCCTCCCAGGCGAGCACGGATTACTGGGATGAACTGGGGGCTGCCTGAGCCACAGACTTCTATTTCTTTTCCTGAGATATGGTACCCCAGACTGGGCAAAAGGGGGAAGGAAGGACTGTGTGTTTGTGGGTATTTTAAGGGACTTTGAGATTTTGATGAAGACATTAGGTCACTACTTTAAGTTTGTAAAGCACTAAATAAACATTTCCTTTCCTTTTCATGAATCTCTGGCATAGAGAGACGTCTTTCCTATAAGGCAGTAGACATAATGAACCTGGGGGTTCCTTTCGGTAATAGTGTATCGCCCTTGCCCACCCCCCCTTGTGTTCTGTAACACCTCTCCATTTCTCTATTTCCTATAAACAAGAAAGATGCACTGTCATGGATATTGAGACAACTGAGATAATGTGAAAGTGTGGTAAGAATTACATAATAAGATACAGGTACTTAACTTCAGATTCATTAAGCAGACAAAGGAAACAATACTGACCCAGTAAACTGGGGTAGTCTCAGTTTGAGTTTTCGCTTTAGAATATATTCATTATGAGACTCAAAATAAACCAGCTTACTTCTGTGGAATTTTGTAACCTCTCAAAAGGTAAAGGAACATAAAGCTGCCTGAAGATCACCCCATCGTGGTAACATAAACAAAGTGACTCTGTACCATTCTATAATTAGTAAGAAGGGAGACAACTGTAAACATTCTCTAGAACAGGGTTATAAAACGTTCAGTAGTAAGGACTTTATGAACTCATCTGAACTAGGGACAATGTCAGCAAATGTAAACGTGGTCTTTATAATGGTAACAGTCCAGAAGTTTCTTTACAGCAAAGAACATGTGAACAGGAGAGCAAGCAGCAACTTTCAGCTTCTTTCTCCGTTTTTTCTTTACGAGAAATAGGAATTTGATCTTAAGAAATTAGTTTTGTCCTAAGCATGAAAAAATGATTTTGATAGAGTTCTCTTAGTAGAGATAATGCAAATTAAGATATAACTGGAAAATAATCATTTAAAATATTTAGGCTTCTAACTTTCCAGAAAGAAGAACATCACATTTCATCACAGTCTAGGAAGTGTTTGGACACTCTTTTTCCATACTATATGTGTATACACAACATATATAAAAGGCCACACAGACTCTGGTTACATTAGAGAGTAGCAAATTTGTCTAGTGTTTGGTTAGAATGACTAAAGGCCAATAGCAGGCCTGACAATCACAGACAAATCAGCTATTATAGCTTAGTTAAGGGATCAGCAAACTTTTTCTGTTAAGGGACAAAAAGTAAATATTTTAGGCTATACAGGCATAAGGTGTCTGTTGAAACGACTCAGTTCTGTTGATGTAATGAAAAAGAAGCCACAGACAGCATGTAAAAGAGTCAGTATGGCTGCTTTCCAGTACGGCAGGTGAGACTTGGCCTGCAAGCCACAGTCTGCCAAACATGGAATGGATTTGAGGGCTCCAAGGATTGACTCCTTGATTATTGAGAATTCAGCTTAGTTCCAAGGACTAAGTATATCAAAAGGTCTTGGAAAGGTAAAGGAAAGCTTATACAGATGAATAGCATTCCTAAGGGAACAAAATTGTGGCAAATGTAATTTGCCTGTCCAAAACAGAAACTAGCTGAGGTTTGGACACAAATTCAGCCATGTGAGGCATAACTGGATGCCTGAGATGTTTCTGGGAGTTCTTACATTGTATCCAGAAGTACATGATGGGGTGGGTCTTGGCTAATTAAGAACATGATGTTGAGAGCTGGTAGAATTAGAAAGGCTAGCCAAAATTCAAGAGGCCATTCAGATGATAAATGATATCCTTAACTTTGGCCGGGAGTGTTAAAAAAGTTACTTTGGGCGCATTATAGTTATTGTCTTAGTCACTGATTAAGTTTTCTAACGGATTAAAAAAATTTTTAACCAGTGCTCACTTCGGCAGCACATATGCTAAAATCAGAACGATATAGAGAAGATTAGCATGGCCCCTGAGCAAGGATGATATGCAAATTTGTGAAGCATTCCATTTTTTCAACCAAACAAACAAGCAAAATATGACCAAAGACACTGACATTGAGAACAGGCTGACAGTGACCAGAGGACAGAGAATTTTAGGGAAAAAGGGGGAAGGGTTTGCAGGAACAATTATAAAGGACACATGGACAATAACAGGGTGGGAGGTGGAAACAGGAGGGAGGTGGGGAAGGCTGGGGGGTTGGGGTAAGGTTAAAGGTAGAATACTGTACCTCAACAATAATAATTTTTTTTTAATTTTATTTATTTATTTTTAGAGAGGGAAGGGAGGGAGAAAGAGAGAGAGAGAGAAACATCAATGTGCAGTTGCTGGGGGCCATGGCCTGCAACCCAGGCATGTGCCCTGACTGGGAATCAAACCTACAGTGCTTTGGTTTGCAGCCTGTGCTCAATCCACTGAGCTACGCCAGCCAGGGCAATAAAAAATTTTTTAACCACATTTTTAAGGATATGTATGTGCTTGGCAAAAGATATTGGCTGCCAATTATGAAATAAAAATGATTTTAGTCAACAATCAAGAGTTCACCATCCCAGTTTACTGGAAAGACTACTAAACGGTATAAACTTCAGGGAACAGTAACTGCATCCAGAAGGGAGGGGTGATATGAAGAAGAAATAGTAAAAGAAGTAATAAACATATGAATAAATGTAAAATAAAAAAGGATGATGCAATGGGAACTAACTGAAGGTGGGAAGAGTTTCCTAAGATAGGATAGTCAGTGAAGAATTTTCTGAGGGGGTAACATTTAAACAAAGAACTAAAAGGACTGGGTGAGGTGGCGGCTGGTGAAATGGGTGGGGGTGGTCCCACATTTGCATGCAGATAAATCAGGAAGAACAACTGGGGAGTCAGACAGACTGTGCAACCCAAGATTCCAGAGTGTGGAAATAAGGCCTCAAAACCTGACTGAAAAAACCTGTGGGGTTGAGGCAGTGGGAGAAACTCCTAGCCTCACAGGAGAGTTCTTTGGAGAGACCCACATGGTTCTAGAACATCTACAAAACTATCCACCTGGGATCCAGCACCAAAGGGCCCAATTAGCTTGTGGGTAATGGAGAAAGTGACTGAAAGCCAGCCAGGAGCTGAACAAGCCACAGTTTCCCCCTTCCCTCCCACACAGCACCATAAACGGCAATATGTGTGTTGTCTCACCCTGGTGAACACCAAAGGTTCTGCCCCTTTCTACGTAACAGATGTGCCCAGACCAAAAAAAAAAAAAAAAGCCTAAATGAAAGAACAGATCAAAGCTCCAGAAAAAAATACAACTAAGTGATGAAGAGATAGCCAACGTATCAGATGCACAGTTCAAAACACTGGTAATCAGGATGTTCACAGAATTGGTTGAATATGGTCACAAAATAGAGGATAAAGTGAAGGCTATGAAAAGTGAAATAAAGGAAAATGTACAGGGAACCAACAATGACAGGAAGGAAACTGGGGCTCAAATCAATGGTTTGGACCAGAAGGAAGAAATAAACATTCAACCGGAAATGAATGAAGAAAGAAGAATTCAAAAAAAAAAAAAAAACTGAGGAGAGGCTTAGGAACCTCTGGGACAGCTTTAAATGTTCCCACATCCAAATCATAGAGGTGCCAGAAGAGGAAGAGCAAGAAGTTGAAAACTTATTTGGACAAATAATAAAAGAGAACTTCCCCAATCTGGCAAAGGAAACAGACTTCTAAGAAGCCCAGGAAGCTCAGAGAGTCCCAAAGAAGTTGGACCCAAGGAAGCACACACCAAGGTACATCATATTTACTTTAGCCAAGATTAAAGATAAGGAGAGAATCTTCAAAGCAGCAAGAGAAAAGGAGACAGTTACCTACAAAGAAGTGCCCATAAGACTATCAGCTGATTTTTCAAAAGAAACCTTGCAGGGAAGAAGGGATGGAAAGAAGTATTTGAAGTCATGAAAGGCAAGGACCTACTTTCAAGATTGCTCTATCCAGCAAAGCTATCACCTAGAATGGAAGGGCAGATAAAGTGCTTCTCAGATAAGGTCAAGTTAAAGGAGTTCATCATCACCAAGCCCTTATATGAAATGTTAAAGAGACTTATCTAAGAAAAAGAGGGAGATCAAGAATATGAACTGTAAGGTGACAATAGCTCACAACTACAAGCAACTGAACATAAAAAAAACAAACAAACAGGAACAAACTGGGCAAAGAACTGGAGCGGGAGGGGAGTCACAGGGGTGGAGATCACATGGAGGGTTGTCAGTGGGGAGGGGGAGGGAGGGAATGGGATGGGAGGTGTAGAAGCCTAAGAACTTATATGTGCTACCCATGGACATGAACTAAAGCGGGGAATGTGGGTGGGGTGGGGTGTGCATGGCAGAGGGGAGTTGGGGTGGGAAGTGGGACAGCTATGATAATATAATCAATAAAATATATTTTTAACAAAGAAATATTGAGGCTTAAGGAGGATCTACATAATGCCAACGACTGTGATGTCAAAAATGTGAAGTAGGAAACTAGTTTCCTAACCAAAAACGGAGACAGCAACACGTCTCAAGAAACAGATCCTTGTACACCTGTAACCTCTGAAATGTCAGACACCATGGTGTGCCACTCTTCATCGAATGTAGCCTCCACCCCTCCACCTCACCCCTTCAAGCATTTCCCCCTTCCCTTCATGGCATTCAATGAACAGGACTGAGAACATAATGGAACACTGGACAAATACACTGCTGGAAATTTTGTGAATCTATTTCATCCAAAAAATGCAGAAAAGCTTCAAGTGAAGACTGCTGATCTTGGAAATGCAAGTTGGGTGCATAATCATTTCACCGAGATATTCAAACACGGCAGTATCACTTCTTAAAAGTTCTAAAACCTGGCTACAGTACCCCTGCTGACTGACATCTGGGGCATGGCATGCATGGCCTTTGAATTGGCCACAGGTGACTATTTGTTTGAACCTTATTCAGGGGAAGAGTACACTCATGATGAAGATCATATTGCATTGATCATAGAACTTGTGGGGAAGGTGTCTCATAAGCTCACTGTGGCAGGAAAATATTCCAAGGTGTTTTTCACCAAAAAAGGTCGCCTCAAACACACCAGGAAGCTGACACCCCGAGGCCTTTCTGAGGTTCTGGTAGAGAAGGGTGAGTGGCCTCAGGAAGAGGCATTTACCTTCACTTAATTTTACTGCCCTGTTGGAGCTGATCCTCGAGAAGACAGCCACTGCCTCTGCTTGTCTCCAGTACCACCACTTCAACTCCCAAGTCCCAGCACACTGCAGCAGAGATAAAGCGCTGAGTCTCCACCCTTTCAAGCATTTCTCCCTTCCCTTTTCAGGATGAAGCTCTTCCTTCAAGGGTTTCTAGGGTTTGTTTGCTTGTTTGTTTTTTAATCTACCATGTTCACCTGGGTTTGCTTACTTGACCTTGTGGAGATTCCCCCACAGCCACTGGGCATTCTAGGTGAATTTGGCCTTAATTGGGCTTTACCAAAGACTAATGGACTAAAATGTGGAACAGCCTCTTGCCCTGTACACTGTCTTTCTATCAGGACATCCTTTGAATCATAAGCAGCCACTTTAAAAAGAGCAATGAAGATGTATGAACTCATCCTTTTATTCACTGACTGTAAGGGTTAGATTTTCTAGTGCATAACCTGCTGCCAGCACAAGAATGAGAAGAGGGAAGGGGGTTACTTTTCTGCACAGCAGAGACATTAAACATGCTGTATCTGGGCTGCATCACTGTCCTGGATTGTTTCTGTTCTCTATTTTCACAATTTTTTCTGTGACTTTTAAGCTATTATCTTCTTTTAAATGAGCTGTCTAAACACCAAATTTGGGTACCATTTTATCACTGTTCAAAACACTGTCATGTTCTTTTCATCTTTTAATAACTCTTGACACTAAGAGTCTTGAAACTTCACTCTGATTTTTGACAGAAACAAAAAACAGAACCACTGACTAGTAATTTCTTCAGAACCACAGATGTTTTGCAATTACTCTTTTCTTATGTGTCCCTATTACCCTAACAGCAGAGTTATTTTGATTGGCTCTTTGGGGTTTTTTTCCGCTTTATTTATTTATTTTTTAATCCCTGGCTAGCACTTGACTCATTTCACTTGTGTTTATTGCCTCATAACTAAAGAATTCAAGATGACGGCCCTGGCTGGTGTAGCTCAGTGGATTGAGTGCAGGCCTGTGAACCAAAGCATCACCGGTTTGATTCCCAATCAAGGCACATGCCTGGGTTGCAGGCCATATCCCCAGTATGGGGTGTGTTAGAGGCAACCACACATTGATATTTTTCTCTCTCTTTCTCCCTCCCTTCCCCATCTCTCTAAAGCAAATAAAAATAAAATCTTTAAAAAAAAATCATTTGAGTACCTAAAATGTTCACAATGTTCTTTTAAAAAAAAGAAAGAATTCAAGATGACTCCAGAAAGATCTGGAGTTCAGAGATTTCTCATCTAAGAAAAAAATGCCCTAGAGTTGTTAATTTTTTCCCTAACAGTCCCCAAACTTTTATTTACAGCTTTTACTCTGCCTTCCAAAATTTAGCTCTGAAGCGGTTTCCCTTTGTGGCTTTGCCTTTTTCATTTTCTCAGAGGCTTCAGGTCTTAAGTGAAATCCAGGATACAAGTACCAAGAGGAGAAATGGGATGGCACTTTTTTCATTACTTTGAGGGGGGTATTGGTTCATTATTTTTGGTTGGTACATTTAAGATTAGCCATTCTCTGCTGCTATTTGCTTGTATAATGGAAGTTAACTGCAATTCTGAGATGATTGAGATGTACTTGAAGCTTTTCTTTTTCTTCTTTTTTTTTAAAAATGAGAAAATTCTTTATGAATTTTATCTTAGGATGAGTCTCTCTCAGACTTGCCCTCGGCTACATATTCCCTTGCTTACATTGAAGAGCAAAAGGGTCACAGCCTCTTTGTTCAGCTAGGACCAAGTGGGCCTTGGGTACATACACACAGAAAGAGGCTTTAAGGCAAGGGTCACCTTCCCACATGACCGATAGCTGCTACCATTATGTGCAGAACCTCCCTCCACAAAACAAAACCTTAACCTGTTTTAGGCTGATGAAATCTACTGGCTCCATCCTGACAACTCCCTGAGATGCTGCCCCACCTCAGAAGTACGCATGCCCCAGGAAGCTGGCAGCTAGTGTGGTGTACCCGGAGACTTTTGTTGAGTGGCCTTGGACCTAGCACTGGAGCTGAGTTTGGATCTGTATTCACATGGTAAACACTGCCTGCCCCCTATATGATGACTTGTTGAGAACCTGCCTCAAACAACCTAACTACCGTTTGCGTGTCTTTTAGTGGCTGAGCCTAACAAGAAGAAGCATGTGGTGGCAAATCTTGGGATACTATGGGCCTTTAGCTGACCTGAGCCAGGCCCAGTACTAGTGGTAGCCTGCCTAGATACACAGCTGAGCCCCTTCCACACACACCTAGGCCCAGGACAGGCAGCTACCAAACATGAATCACTTTGAAGCCCAGGGATGGTCACAGGTGGCATCTGACATTGACCTGCCCAGGAGTCCCTCCCAAAAAACCTCAGGACCAACACACCCTGGGGATGTTTTAGACCACATCAGATCACAAACCCAATAACGCCACAAGCGGCACACCCAAAGAAAGGTCTCAGCAGGCACTGGATGCAGATTGGGTGAATTCCCCTTTGTGGTGAGGTCAGCCCACACAGAGTAGCTCATACGCTGTGCTCAGAGTCAATATAGTTAGCCAGCCAGAGGGCCAAACACACCTGCCAACGGGCTAACAGTCAAGATGCAACTGTAACAGGAGAACTCACATATAACCTACAGAAAGAGCACACAGATCAGGTGATCAGGGAGATTGTGCGAACACACAAGACCTACTACATAAGGCCACCCTACCAAGACTAAGAAACATAGCATATCTACCTAATACACAGAAAAAAATACAGAGAGGCAGCAAAAATGGTGAAACAGAAACATGCCCTGCCCTGGTGTGGCTCAGTGGATTGAGCATGGGCCTGTGAACCAAAGGGTGGCAGGTTTGATTCCCAGTCAGAGCACTATGCCTAGGTTGTGGACCAGGTACCCACTAGGGGGTGCATGAGAAGAAACCACACCCTGATGTTTTTCTCCCTCCCTTCCCCTCTAAAAATAAATAAATAAATAAAATCTTTTTAAAAATCATCTTTAAGAAAACAAACAAATGAAACATGCTCCAAAAGCAGGAGAAGTCTCCAGAAAAAGAACTAAATGAAAAGAAAGATAAGCAATCTACCAGATACAAAGCTCAAAACATTGGATACTCAAGAAACTTAGAAAAAAATGGATATACTCAGTGAAAACTTCAAGAGATAATAAGCATAAAAGAGGAAATAGAAACTATAAAAAAGAACCAGTAATAAATAATGAATACACCCTGGCAAGGTGGTTCAAGTTGGCTGGAGTATCATCCTATACACCAAAATGTAGCAAGTTCAATTCCTGGTCAAGACACATACCTAGGTTACGGGTTTGATCCCCAGTCAGGAGTGTACAAGAGGCGACTGGAGACAAGTCATCAATGCTTCTCTCTCATAACTATGTTTCTCTCTTTCTCTCTTCCTCTCCAACCCCTCCCCCGCCCCGATTCTCTCTACCCCTCTTCCTCTCAGTCTGACTACACTAATCCTCAGGTGAGCATTAAAAAAATAAAGAATACTCTCTAAAAATAAATAAATAAAATCTTTAAGTCCTGGCTGGCGTAGCTCAGTGGATTGAGCGCGGGCTGCGAACCAGGCACCGCACGCTCGATTCCCAGTCAGGGCACATGCCTAGGTTGCAGGCCATGTCCCCCAGCAACCGCACATTGATGTTTCTCTCTCTCTCTCTCTCTCTTCCCTCTCTAAAAATAAATAAATAAAATCTTTTAAAAAAATAAAAAATAAAAAAATAAAAAAAAAGAATACAATATCTAAAATGAATAGACTAGAAGGAATTGACAGCTGGTTAGATGAAGGAGATCTAATCAATTATTGGGAAAACGAGGTGGCAAAAACACCCAATCATAGCAGCAAAAATGAATGAATGAATGAATGAGACCAGTTTAAGGGATCTCTGAACAACATCAAGTCTAACAACATCTGCATTACAGGAAAACCAGAAGGAGAGGAGAGAGAGCAAGGGTTAATAATGTATTTGAAAAAAAATAATGACTGAAAATTTCCCTAAGCCGGTGAAGGAAAAAGTCACATAATTTCAAAAAGGACAGAGTTACCCAAACAAGATAAACCTAAAGAGGCCCACATCAAGATTTATCATAATTAAAATGGCAAAGGTTAAAGATAGAACCTTAAAAGTGGCAAGAAAAGGGCATTAACTATAAGTGAGCTCCCACAAGACTATCAGCTGAAATCTCAACAAAATTTCAGGCCAAAAGGGGTGACATGAAATATTTAAAGTGATGAAAAACAAAAACCTACAACCAAGAATACTCTACCCAGCAAGGCTATCATTTAAAATTAAAGGAGAAACAAGGAGCTTCCAAGACAAGAAAAACTAAAACCAGCGTAAAATTGGCATAAAAGCAGACACATAGATGAATGAGACAGAATAAAGAGCCCAGAAATAAATCGACACCCACGTGGTCAACTAATCTATTACGAGAAAGGCAAAAAGATACAATGGGGTAAACACTGTCTATTCAATAAATGGTGTTGGGAAAACTGGACAGATACATGCAAGAAAGTGAAACTATACCACCTTCTTACACCATATACAAGAATTGAGAAAATTAGATACTTGAAAAAAGTGAAACTATACCACCTTCTTACAACATATACAAGAATTAACTCAAAATAAACTGAAGACTTAAATGTAAAACCTGAAACCATAAAACTCCTAGAAGAAAACATAGACAGTAAACTCTTGGCAACTCTCTTAGGAACATTTTCTCTGATATATATCCTTGGCCAAGCGAAATTAAAGAAAAAAAGTAAACAAGTCTACATCAAACTCAAAAGATTTTTACACAGTAAAGGAAACCATCAATGAACAGAAAAGACAACCTCCTGAATAAAAGAAAATATTCACCAATAATATTCCTGTAAGAGAAGGAGTTAATATCCAAAAATTATAAAAAGCTTAAAAAATCCAACTAAAAGTGGGCAGAGGACCTGAGTAGACTTCTCCAAAGAGGGCAAACGATCAACAGACACATTGAAAAGATACACAATATCACTAATCATCAGAAAGATACAAATTAAAACCACAATGAGATATAATCTCACATTAGTTGCAGTGGCTGTCATCAAAAAATCAACAAACAAGTGTTGCAAGGCTGTGGAGAAAAGTGAACCCTCATGCACTGTTGGTGGGAATTTAGATTGATGCAGCCACTGTGGAAAACAGTATAGAGGTTCCTCAAAAAATTAAAAAATGCAACTGCCTCATAACCCAATAATTCCACTTCTGGATATATATTTAAAGAAACTCAAAACACTAATTTGAAAGAATATATATGCACCCCTATGTTCACAGCAGTGTTATTTACAATAGGCAACATTTGGAAGCAACCCAAGTGCCCACCAGTAGATGAGTAGGTAAAAAAGCAGTGATCACATATACAGTGAAATATTACTCAGCCATAATGAAGAATAAAATCTTATCATTTGCGACAACATGGATGGACCTAGAGGTATTGTACTAAGTGAAACAAGTCAGAGAAAGTCATACACCACATTATATCACCTATATGTGGAACCTAAAAAACAAAATAAACAGAATAGAAACAGATTCACAGTTATAGGGAACAGACTGATGGTTGACGGAGTGGAGTGGGTTTGGTTGGGGGCTCAAGAGTTGGAAAATTTTAGTTTAAGGTAATAGTTAATAAGCCTAGTAGTTAATGTATGTGAAAAGCTATTGTTTCAGAACTGCAGATATGGCCCATCTTGACTCCAGGAGACCACAAGTGATTGACTTTTGTGCTCCAGAAGAGACCAAAAGCAATCAAGGTGGTATCTCAGCCATTGTGTTCCAGGGAGAGACAATCTGCCACCCAGGACACATAAAGAAAATGACCAGTTAGTGGATGAAAGGATATTACGGAAATTGCTGGACTGCAGCTTTTATCTGATTAACCTCTTTCCTGAATTCCAAATCCCCTCCCGCACTTTTTTCCCTTGAATTCTAGACCCCTTACCTGCACTTTTGCCCCTTATAAAAATGGCTGGCTTGAAGCCCTGGCTGGCGCAGCTCAGTGGATTGAGCGCGGGCTGCGAACCAAAGCATCGCAGGTTCGATTCCCAGTCAGGGCACATGCCTGGGTTGCAGGCCGTGGCCCCCAGCAACCGCACACTGATGTCTCTCTCTCTCTCTCTCTCTCTCTCTCCCTCCTTCCCTTCCCTCTCTAAAAATAAATAAATAAAAATAAAATCTTTAAAAAAAAATGACTGGCTTGAAAGGAAATGTAATCTGGACTGTTAGGGCGCAAACCCAATGTCTTCTCAGATCCCTGGCCATCTGAATAAAGCGCCCATGAAGATTCAATCCCTGTCTCTGCTTATTGGGTCTAGTAGTGACAGGAAGCATGAATGTCGGCTTTCCCAGTTTCAAGTTAGGGGTTGGGTGAAAAGGTGAAGGCATTAAAAACCACAAATTGGTAGTTACAAAATAGTCATGACGATATAAATTACAACATAAACAATTTAGCCAATAGTATTTTAATAACTATGTATGGTGCCTGGTGGGTACCTGAAATATGAGAAGATGGATCAATTTGTAAAGTATACGATTGTCTAGCCACTATACTTTATACCTAAAACTAAAGCAAAATAGTGTTAAATGTAATGTGTGGTTGAAACATAAATTTAAACAAAAAGTCACACAACTTTCAGTGGTACAACTAGAATTCAAATCTTTGTCTGATTCCAGTGCTTGCATTTCGCTCAATATGTGCAGGTTCAACACATAGTGCTTCTAAAAATGTTAGTGAAGAAATTTCCACCTAGTCACACAATAGTCAGACTAACTATTAAATTGATTTCTCTTGATCAAAATTAGCCAGATAGAAATGATGCCTAATGGATACATTCTTTAACCACAATTTGAGCGGTATCCCTGTCACTAGTTATTTTCACCTTCCAGTCCATTTTTAATACTACTGCCAGAAGAGATTTAAAAAAACAAACAAACCCTCACACTACTTTCCCTCTTAAAGACTGTTTCTATTAGATAAATTGTTTCTACAAAATAAAGCCCAAACATTTCAATATACAGTACAAGGCTCTTCACATTCAGTGTGTCTTACTGTCTTGGAAATTCTTAAACTTTTTCTTTTCAGAATGCATTTACACGCTGTTAATTATTGATATAGACAAAAAGGGGCCACATACCAAACCTGACAAGCTCAGAAGAAGGCCCACATGATAGCCTTACAAACTCAAGAGACCTAAAGTAATCACATAGGATGGTCTGAAATTAAAAACTTTCTAACTAAAAGCAGGTGAATCTATACCTTAATTGAACCTGTCTATTGCCTTTCACATTTATGATAACATTCCTTTGGAATGCCAAATGTTCTTTTCCTGGACTCCTCAAAGCACAGGCACTTCACCACATGGAGACCACAAAGGCCCTCATTGTTACTATTACTGTGTTAACAGTTGTCTGTTAACTATCCTGTACCCGCTTATGTAAAAGAAGTATGTGCCTATTATTTTACTTTTTTTCCAATACAAGGTTTCCCATCTTTACTTTCTCCTGCCTCCCTACTATATCCCCAACAGATTTCACGTAACCCACTTAAGTCTTCTCTTTTGATTGTAATGTATAAAATGACACAAAACTGCCCTTTTCTCAATCAGCTGAAGGTTTGCTTCCCAGCAATAGTTGTCAGTTTGGCTCAAATAAACTCATAAAATTTTTTACAGGTTTGGACATTTACATTGACAAAAAAGAAATGTTTAGGTATTAGGACGATGTCAAGTTCATAGTGGTAAATAGAAATTTTCAAAAATTCTTACTTTTGCCTGAAAGCTTTAATTTTATCATCGAGAAAAAAATACTGTCAGTTGTTTCCCTTGATGTAGCAGGCTTACTATGTTCAATCTTTTTTTTTTTTTTGTATAGAAAACATCAGCCAAACACCAAAACATGAATAATCACAGTTGGCCTGCCACTTGTTCTTTCAAGGTAAGCCACTGCAAAGGGGCCTTTGTGAGTTAGATTTTGAAACAAACAACTTCACAAGTGTTTTCCTTAAGAAAACTATTATACTTTGGTATCCAGCAGAAGTACTCTGTGTGTACTTCCCATTTCATCACACAGAACTTTTAAACAGACATATATTCTGTTTGGGTTGAGATTTAATACAATATACAACTTCCTTAAGGACATTCTTAAGTGAAACCGATGTTTTGGGGTTTTTTAAAGCTATTAGTACAATATGGTGCCATGAATTTGATTTGTGCTAAGGCGTAAATAGTTTTACCCACTATGAATTTTGAGTCTCAGTATTATTATGCAAATTGTGAATTTTGCAGGGTCACTATTTGCATGGAACACATTAGAAGTACCACTGATGTATTCATTATTCTTTTCCAGTCACCTGTCTGGCTTTGGTTTGCTGTTAAGTACCTCTGTGACTTTGCACATTATTCTTTTTGCCTACAATGTCTTTTCCAACCAGCTGGCAGAGTCCTATCTGTCTTTTAAGATCTAATTTGCATTTCATTTCTAAGAAGTCTCCTTTAAGCTGATTTCATCATCCTGATCTTTGTGCTTCAGCACCACTCCACACATACATTGGTTAAGCACTTATCCCATTGGAACCAAAGGGGCTAACACTTTTAAACACCCTTTATAAGCTAGACCCTGTGCTAAGTCTTTTGCATGTTTTCTCACTATTCTCTAATTAATTCTACATAACAGGTATCATTATAGCCACTGTACACAGAAGTTATGTAAGGGAAGAGAGTTATATCCAATTATTTCAGCATTGTGAAAATCTTTCTCCCCTTTGTTCCTCTGGCTCATGTAATGACACTATTAAATATTCAATTTACACTGACTGGACAGTCGAATAAATGAACTTAGTGACAATTTAATCCCATAATGAAAGGCCCAAAATCTCTCTTATCTTTCAGAGCCTAGGGTCTGGCCTGCAGCAGAGTACTTTCCATTCCTTATATATAAGCTTTGATTTAGAATCTTCATTTACTATATAAAACACTTGTATTTTCATTTCTCCCAGCAGTGGGTTTCCAGGCATGTGATGGTGATGTAATGGTTACACTGCCATCAAACCAGAAACACATATGTGAAATTTGACAGTAATATTTTTTCTCTCAAAGTTGTTTCAAGTAAATACCAATAGTGTCTCCAAGTAAATGTGGTGATTACTGTAGCGATAAATGGTGTATAATTCTCAGTATGAATAATCATGTTTTAAACTTTTTAAAAAGTCAAAAAAAATTTTATAACACTTTTTCTACTTAGACTGGGACATTATTAAATGTAATAACTCCAATGTGCTTCTAAGAAAAGCCTAATGCCTAAGAATTACTTTCTTTGGACTGTAGCACATAATCTTTACAGTGGCGGTCAGACCAGTGGTTCGAAACGTGTGGCCCCAAGACCAGCGGCACCAGCATCTCCTGGGAACTTGTTAGAAATGCAAGTTATAAGGACCCACCTCAGACCTACGGAATCACAGTCTATGGGAGTGGGGCCCGGCAATCTGTGTTTTACCAGCCCTCCAGTCATTGTGATGTTAGATTAAATTGTATAACCAAAAGGGTAAGCCAAATGCATCATTTGGGTTCACAGATGTTCCCTTTAAAGAACTGATAAATTTTGGAAGATACAGCCCGTTTACAATCAAATCTGTGATAATACAAGCTGCCATATGGCAAGGGGTCTGCCATGCCAAGGGTCTGGACCAGCCTCAAGCCCATATACAGTGGCATGCAGCCAAAGTAGAGTCACATTCCACAGAGAAAGGCCAAATCATTCCCTGGCTCTGCCTTCCAGGATGCAAATAAATATGCCACAGACATACTTAATGAGAAGCAAATCCATTTACTGATCTGCAAGAACTATCTGCCATTCCCTCAAAGGTAACTCCATCCATGTACTGTTAAATTCTCTTCTTTCCTAAGGAAAACACTAACCTGCAGTATGTGCATTTTATTACTACTGGAGTACAACTCTGAATCACCCACTTTCAACCACCAATGACAAGACTATTCTTTCCAGGAATAGATTTATAAGCACTATTTTACTTGCTTTGTTATTGCATGGATTTAAAGAAAAACAGGAATTTGCTAGCAGTTTGACAACTATTTGGTGATACATAGGAAGCTTATTTTAGTAAAGAATACATACAAAACTTCCTTGTATTTTGACAGAAAAAAATGACGATGGCATTAACTCTTTTATTTGTATTTTTCTAAAGAAAACCTGGTGAGGGAATCTGCCCTATCATCAGTTTGCTGTCTTTGCCAGAGAGAAGACCAAGCCTAGTTGAGGAGGTTTACTCTAAGTCAAGTGGGAGGAAGACTCAGAATCAAATGAATTAGAATACTCAAGTCATAGCTTTGATTAAGAATAAAAATGTCAGAGGATATAAGGAAATCCTCCCATTTACTAGAAACACGGGATACCAGTTCCTTGTTTTTATTAGTATTTCAGCAAGTTTGCATAAAATATAAAAGAGAAAGAAAACACTTAAGCTTCTTAAATGTAAATGTTTATTTGAATGATTACAAGTGAAAACATAAAAATTTTGTTTGATCTTGTATTCACTAACCATGCATCATTATAGGAATAATACAAACTTTAGACTGAGACAGATCAGGGTTTGAATTCTGATTGACAACTACTAGCTGTGTGAATCTGTACAATTCTTCTCAGATTTTTAGTTTCCTCATCTGAAGAGTACGACCAATCTGTAGAGCTGTTATAAGGACTCAAGATAAATATTTGGGATATGCCTCACACAGGGTAGATGGTCACTAAACAGTTATTAAAATAAGAATAAAAAACTAATGCCTAGAGAATTGATGTGGGTATATAATCTGCCTGGCTGAACAGGATTATACCTTTAGGTCTCAGTATCAATACCCAACTTCTCCTATTTTACCTACATGTTAAATAACTATGAATTGATTGCCACCCTCCCTTCCACAATACTTGGAAGAAGGGCAGAAAGAGACAGCAAAGAAAAAACAAATATTCCCTTAAAATAAAGTACTGCATATAGAAATAACACCCGGTAAAAGCCAAAAAAGGATTACTTGAAGAGTTTTATTTCATCTACACCAAGAACAGTACCACCATTTAGTCATTTAATCCTGTTTCTTATTCACACTATCACAGCATTTCAAAGCAACATATTTATTGCTACTAAGGTGTTATGAATTTGCTTTTCTATGTTAAAGACCCTTTCTATTTACCAAATTTAGCAGGCACTTCAGCTAAAGATACAGGGCCATAAACTTTGTTCAATGAAATAAGATCACTTTAATAATATTCTAATCTTGGAATGCAGTTATAAAGATTGATGGCCACTATATGCTACTTACAAACAAAATGGCTCTCATGTAGTCCTAAAGATATAAAAAACTTAGAACCTAAAAATGTGTTAAAAATTTCCTAAGAGATCCAAGATGGCAGATGAGTAAGTGGAAGCTACACTAACTTCCTCCCAATTTGGAATTATAACTAAATTGTAGAGAAATTGTCCTGAATAACCAACTGAACACTATCTGGAGAGAAGCCTTATAAACACGGACAGACAGAAGAAAACACTTCACCTCAACAAGACTAGTAGGGAGTGTGGAGGATGTACGACAGGGCTGGCTGGGGAGCAGCCGTAGGTAGCAGCTGAAGTTGCGGGGCAAGGGGTGCATATTTCAACAGTGGGCAGTGGGGGATTCCCCCTGATAAGTTTGGGGTCTAAACCCAAAGCTGGGCTCCCCAGCCTATAGCACCAAAAATAGAAAGGAACCCAGATAACAACCAGCTGTGAAAAGCAGCAGGGGTTCTGTCTGCCAGGGAAAGATGGCTAGAGATGCAAAGAGGCTCTCAAAGGGCCAACACACAAAATTTTGTTTGCTGCCACTCACCCTGGGCTCCAGCAGAGGGAGGGAAGAGAGGACTACAGATACTTGAAGAGAGTCAGGAACTGGTGGCTCTGGGGAGAGGACTATAAGAACAGCTGCCAGGATCTCTGTGCTGAGTCATTCCCCATACTGCAGAAGCCAGAGCACTCCCTCCCAGGTGGCATCAGTCTGAGGGGAAGTAATACCTCCGTCCACAGGAATTACTTTGCACCACCATGTGGAGCGTAACCTGGGCTGCTCATTATGGCTTGATTAGTTTAAAAACTAAGGTGGAAACAAAAAGAAAGAGCCAAAATGGTAAGACAAAGAAACAGACTCCAAAGGAAAGAACAAGAGAATTCTCCAGAAGAAGAACTAGCTGAAATGGAGGCAAGCAATTTATCAGAGAGTTGAGAGTAATTATTATAAAGATACTCAACAGCATGAAAAAAGACATAGAAACCATAAAAAAGGACCAGTCAGATATGAAAGAATATAATATCTGAAATAAATAACATACCAGAATGAATAAAGAGTGGTTACATGAAGCAGAGGATCAAATCAGTGATTTGGAAGACACGGTAGAAAAAATACACCCAAGCAGAGAAGCAAAATGAAAAAGAATTTTTTAAAAATGAGGAGATCTTAAAAAACATTTGGGACAACATGAAGTGTAACAACATCCATATCATGGAAACACCAGAAGAAGAGAGTGAGCAAGGGATTAAGAACCTATTTGAAGAAATAATGACTGAAACTTCCCTAATATGGTGAAGGAAAAAGACACACAAGTCCAGGAAGTTCAGAGAGTCCCAAACAAATTGGACCCAAGGAGGCCCACACCCAGACACATCATAATTAAAATGACAAGGCTTAAAGATGAGCAGAGAATCCTAAAAGCCACAAGAGAAAATCAGGTAATTACCTACAAGGAAGCACCAATTATACTATCATCTGATTACTCAAAAGAAACATTTCAGGCCAGAAGAGAGTGGTGGGATTTATTCAAGGTGATAAAAAGGAAGGACCTAACCAAGGCTAGTTTACCCAGCAAAGCTATCATTTAAAATGGAAGGAGAAATAAGGTGCTTCCCAGATAAGAAAATGCTAAAGGCATTTGTTAACATTAAACCCATACTTCAACAAATGTTAAAGGGCTTACTTTAAGAATAATAAGAAAAAGAGAAAGAAAAGAAAAACAGGAAAACAGTCTAACAATAAAATGGCACTACATATATGTATCTATCAATAATCATCTTAAATGTAAATGTTCAGACTGAAAGACAAGTGGTAGCTGAATGTGTAAGAAAACAAGACCCATACAATACGCTGCCTCCAAGAGATCCATTACAAATCAAAAGATACACACAGACTAAAAGTAAAGGGATAGAAAAATATATTTCATGGAAAAGGAAAAAAAAAGGTGAGGTAGCAGTACTTGCATCAGACAAAACAGACTTTAAAACCAAGGTTATAATAAGAGACAAAGGACACTACATAATGATAAAGGGAACAATCCAACAAGAGGGTAAAATCCTAGTAAACATTTATGCACCCAACACAGGAGCATCTAAATATGTCAAGCAAATTTTGATGGACATAAAGGGAGAAATCAACAGAAATACAGTCATAGTCAGGGATTTTAATGCCCCATTGACTTCAATGGATAGACTTTCCAGGCAGAAAATCAACAAGGAGACAGTGGCCTTAAATGACACAACATCAAATGGATTTAATTTGTATCTTCAGAGCATGTCAACTCAAGGAAGCAGAATATACATACATTTCAAATGCACATGGAACGTTTTCTACCGTAGATCACATGTTAAGATACAAAACAAGTCTCAGTAAATTTAAGAAGACTGAAATCATATCAAGCATCTTTTTTGACAACAATGCTATGAAAATTAGAAATCAGTCACAAGAAGGACACTGAAAAACAAGCAAAGACATGGAAGTTAAGTAACATGTTACTAAACAATGAATGAGTCAACAAAGAGATCAAAGAATAAATCAAAAGATACCTTAAACAAATGAAAATGAGGACACAACCATCCAAAATCTGTGGGACACTGGGAAAGCAATCCTAAGAAAGATTTTCATAGCATTACAGGCCTATCTCAAAAAAACAAAAAAAGAAAAGAAAAAGCTCAAATAAACAATCTAACTTTGCACTTAAAGGAACTTGAAAAAGAACAAGAAACAAATACCAAAGTGAGTAGGAGGAAGAAAATAATAAAGATCATAGCAGGAATAAATGAAATAGTTTTTAAAAAACTATACAAAAGATCAATGAATCCAAGAGCTGATTCTTTGAAAAGATAAATAAGATTGACAACCTTTAACTAGACTCATCAAGAAAAAGAGAAAGGATCCAAATAAATAAAATCAGAAATGAAAGAGGAGAAATAACAACTGACAACAAAGAAATACAAAGGACTGTAACAAAATATTATGAACAACTATATGCCAACAAATGGGGATGAAATGGATAACTTCTTAGAAATATACAACCTTCCAAAACTGAACAAGGAAGAATGGGAGAACCTAAAAAGATAGATTACGCCTAGAGAAATTATAGCAGTAATAAAAAAAAAAACTATAAAAAAGTCCTGGACCAGATGGCTTCAAGGTGAATTTTACCATATATTCTGAGAATAACTAACACCTCTCTCTCAAACTATTTCATAAAATTCAAGAGGAGAGAAGGTTCCTAAACCATTTTATAAGGCCAGCATTATCCTAATTCCAAAACCAGATATAGACACTACAAAGAAAGAAAATTATAGGACAATATCACTGATGAACATAGATGCTAAAATCCTCAACAAAGTATCAGCAAACCAAATACATAAATGTATCAAAAAGATCATACACCATAAACAAGTGGGGTTTATTTCAGGAATGCAAGGTTAACACAATATTTTCAAATCAATAAATGTGATTCACCACATAAACAAAATGAAGGATAAAAACCACATGATTGTATCAAGAGAAAAAGCATTTGATAAAATCCAGCACCCATTTATGATACAAACTCTCAGCAAAGTGAAATAAAGAGAATATACCGAAACATAATAAAGGCCATATATGACAAAACCCACTGCCAGCATCATACACAAGGGGCAAAAACTACAAGCGTTTCCTTAATATCAGGAACAAGACAGGGATGTCTGATTTCACTTCTTTTATTCAACATAGTACTGGAAGTCCTAGCCACAGCAATCAGACAAGAACAAGAAATAAAAGGCATCCGAATAGGAAAGGAAGAAGTAAAACTGTCTTATTTGCAGACCACGATATTATATACAGAGGAACCCAAAGATTCTGCCAAGAAACTCCTTGAACTGATAGATGAATTCAGCAAAGTAACAGGATACAAAGTTAATATTCAGAAGTTAATTGCATTTTCACATGCCAATAACAAACTAAGAGAAAGGGGAATTAAGACAACAATCCCATTCAGAATTGCTTCAGAAAAACAATAAAATCCCTAGGAATAAAGCTAACCAAGGAGGGACCTGTTCTCAGAAAATTATGGCACTGAAGAAAGAAAATGAAGAAGATACAAATAACGAAAGAACATACCATGTTCATGTATAGGAAGAATTAACATCATTAACATGTCCAGGCTACCCAAAGCAATCTATAGATTTAATGCAATTCCTGTGAAGATTCCAATGATGTATCTCACAGGACTATAACAAATATTTCAATAATTCTTATAGAACCACAAAAGGTCCCACATATGAACAACAATCTGGAGAAAAAACAACAAAGTTGGAGGAATCATGTTACCTAATATCAAACTATAATACAAAGCCACAATAATCAAAGCAGCATGGTATTGGCATAAAAACATGCACAGATCAATGGAAGACAATAGCCCAGAAATAAACCCACACCTTTATAGTTGATTAATATTCAATGGTGGAATCAAGTACAAACAATGGGGTAAAGATAGTTTATTCAATAAATGGTGTTGGCAAAAATTGTACAGATATGTGCAGAAAAATGAAATGAGACCACTTTCTTATACCACACACAAGAAAAAATTGAAAATGGATTAAAGACTTAAGTGTTAGATCTGAAACCATAAAAATAATAGAAGAAAATATAGGCAGCAAAATCTCAGAAAGTTTTGTTGGATATATCTCCCCAGGTGGGGGAAACAAAAGAAAAAAATAAACAAATGGAACTACATCAAACAAAAAGATTTTGCACAGCAAAGGAAATCATCAACAAAATAAAAAGGCAACCCACAGAATGGAAGAACATACTCACTGATACATCTGATAAGGGGTTAATGTCCAAAATTTATAAAGTACTTACAAAACACAACAACAAAAAAGCAAACAACTCAATTAAAAAATGGGCAAAGGACTTGAACAGACACTTCTCTAAAGAGGACATACAGATGGCCAATAGGCCTATGAAAACATGCTCAACATCACTAATCATCTGAGAAACGCAAGTTAAAACCACAATTAGATACCATCCCACACCTGTCAGAATGGCTATCATTAATGAGTCAATAAACAGCAAGTGTTGGCTTGAAAGGGGATCCCTTTTGCAATGTTGATGGGAATACAAATTGATGCAGCCACTGTGGAAAGCAGTATGGAGATACCTCAAACAATTAAAAATGGATCTGCCTTTTGACCCAGTGATCCCACTTCTGGGAATATATCTGAAGGAACCCAAAACACTAATTCAAAAGAACATAAGCATCCCTGTGTTCACTGTAGTATTATTACAATCACTAAGATGTGGAAGCAGCCCAGGTGTCCAGCAGTAGATACATGGATAAAACCACCATGAGACATTTACACAATGGAATACTATGTGGCCATAAAAGAAAGAAAATTTTACCTTCTGTGACAGTATGAATGGATCTGGAAAACATTACGCTAAGTTACATAAGCCAGTCAGAGAATGACAAATACCATGTGATTTCACTCACATGTGGAATCTAATGAACAAACTGAACTAAGAAGGAAAGTGGGGACAGATTCGTACATGGAGAACAGACGGCATCTCACGGTGGGGGAGGTTAGGGAGTACAGGGGATTGAGCAAAAAGGAAAAAGGACTCATGGACATGGACCACAATGTGGTGACTGCTGGGGAGAGGGGGCTATAAGAACACTAAATGATAATGGGAAAACATACAATAAAGATTAAATTAAAAAAAAAAAGTTCCCACATTCTGCCAGTCTATTTCACATACCTGAGAATTTTCTTAGGAATCTGTGATGGAGAAGAATGACTCATTTTCTTTTCCTGGGAATCCTGCAGAAAACCATCCTGTGTTCCACTTTTCTCCATGACTGGGGACTGGTCTGCTCTGGCCTTATTCTGATCCACACTGAACTGGCCTTCAGCAGGCTCACACCTGTACATGAAGACGATGGCTGGTTTCTCACTGGACTCTCCTTTTGCCTCTGTGAACCACTGATGACGTTGAACTGGAGGAGGGGGCAGCATGTGGATGACTGTGCCATCCAGACCCACCAGTTTCCCTTTCTCTCGTTCCTTCTCTTTGTCATCCTCCTCATCTGTTTTCCGACGGCGGAAGAAGCTTTTAAATGATATCCAGCGTTTAGGTTTTGCATCAGCTGCCCGCCTGCTACCTTCAGAGTGCAAAACTGATTCAGCTTCTGTTGACCTGGTAGGGCTGGTTGACTTGGTCCAGTTGGTGAAGTGCTTATGCAGAAGGTTGCTTGCATGGTAAGGGGAAGAAGTAGAGCGTGGTGGGGGAAAAGGAGGTGGTGGCTCACTTTGGGGATTAGTTACTAATTTGGAGGAGGTGACTGGCTTTGTCAGTGGATCTTTCTGTACTTCAGTGGTAAGATTTTCTGTGTTCTGAGGAACTTCGTGCTCACCACTGGGCTGAGACGTAAAGAGAGATTTGGGCCGGACTGGTGTACTCCTAGGAGCATCAACATCTGGAGGAATTGCATAAAGCTTTTCTACACTGCAAGCTTTATGGCCTGACGGGAGCATTTCTGGAGAAGACTGTGGAGGCTGAATAGAAGCCACAATCTGAGAGAGCACTGTACTTGCTTTTTCCCTGTTGTTGCTGCCACTGCCTACTATCTGAGGCCCCTGAGTGCCTTCTGTTCTAGCAACAGGTTCTTGAGTGGTTCTCTGGACCTTTGTTGGGGAGCTGTGGCTGGAACTACAGGTTCTTTGTGGTGAAGACTGACCTCTGTTGAGACAGCTATTAAACTCCTGGACCTTCTGAGCCACTGAACCCCTTTTACGTTCTGTACTATTTGAAAACCCTTTAGCTTGAGGACAATCAGTGGGGTTGCTGGTGATGTCTTCAGACACTTTGCCTGTAGTTTCTATTTCTTCGTAAGTATGGCTTATCATACTTGCGGTTTTTTCCTTTACTGGAAGTTCTCCATTTGTTCCGAGAAAACTTTTATAAATAGCTAGATTGTCATATGCATTTGGATTGATTACAATGGGAACTTTAATAGCATTTTTGGAACTCCGAGCATAAGTTGGTTCATCATGAATGATAATTGGAAAAGGTGGCATACCAGCATTGTTATAACTATTAAATTTTATTTCAGACAAATTAGGTGACTTAACAGGGATAGTTTTGGAGGAAACATTTATAGCTATGGGTGAAGTAGGTGCTGATTTGTGACAGTTTTTCCTTGGAGGGACATTTGGTCCAGTTCCACCACTAATTAATTCCACTTTAGGTATCTTTTGTCTTGGACTGGTACTGGAAGTCCATACTTCTTGGTATTGAATTGCACTGGATTTTTGGAAATGGGCACTTATTTGACCTGATGTTGATATAGGTGGTGTCACTGGAGAGTTTGGAGCAGAAGATGAACTTTTTGTCTTGGGGTTGTTAACAGGGCCCTCAAGGTGTTCACTGGCCATGGCCGCTGACACATCCACAACAGTATATGGCTTACATAATGGCTGTTCAAGATTCACAACACGGTAGGGCTTCGCTTGTTCTTGTACAGGAATGAGGTTTATGATTACTGCTTGCCCAGCAATATCTGTAGAGGCTTTACTTCCTTGCTTCTCAGTTTGTACAGCAATCTTGCCATCCTTCCCTTCTAATCTGAGAGCAAGGACTGCTTTGTGAGTCTCTGTAATTTTTACTGAGCTTTTTGATGCTTGTAATGAATCCTTCCCCTCACTGTTACCAGAGAGACTTTCATAATTGGGCTCATGTTCCTTCATATCCTTAGAACCTCCTGGGTTACCAGGAGATATTCCCCCATTACAAGTCTTCTGGGATAAACTACTGGCTGATTCAGAATGTGATTCTTCTGTTAAAGAAGAATCGGGGGATGTGGAGTCAGACGACACCATACTCTGAGTGCATGCTGGTCCACAGACTTGTAGTGGATTCTCTTCATAACCATTCAGGATTTCATCATAACTGTCATCATAGTCTACAGCACAGATTCTCTGCAGAGACTTATTTCGCAGAGGAACAGTATTCCACTTTCTGTCCACGTAGAATTGAACAGGAGACAAACTATGTGCCCTAAAGTTGGCGAAGCGAGGTTGTCCCCTCATGCGAATCTCCACAGCCAACAGCTCTTCATCACTTTCATCCCAGCTCTCACGCTCCTCCTCCATGTTACTGAAAAGCACATCTTCCTCACTCTCCTCACCACTAGAAAACTCTGGGTAACAGAACCGGCCCCCTTCATTACTGATCACTTCTGTGCTCCCACTCAGAATAACATGCTTGCCCTGAGTATCCTTTATCCCACCAATCATGCAACTTGGTGGAAGCTTTCTTTCTAATGACCGTTTATAGCAATCACTTATTCTTCCTAAGAATATTTCTCTGGAGTTGGTTTCATTTCCTCTGATCTGAGAGGTAGTATCCAAGCCTGCTATCTCCTTCAACACTTCAGTTAGCCCATTATTGTTATTTGATATCTTCTTTGCATTATCATTATGACCACAAGGTTTAGAAATATGGCTAATTCCTTCAATATCATTTTCATTATTATTATTGAGTGGTTTCTTATTCAAAGCTGTCCTGTTTGGGTTCTTCCTTATGATGACTGGTTTGTTCTCACAGTGTCCTTGAATGCTAAGCTCACTACATACACTTTGCCCATCTGCCACCATCATAGTGGGCTTCACAGCTATCGTGGGTTTTTTAGCCACAGGAGGCCGGAAATTTCTGGTGTTCCTGATACGCTGATTGTTACTGTGATTGGCATTAGTTTTCACATTGCTGTGGGTAATGGGTGTCTTCTCCGACTCTGGAGGGAGCTGGTGCAAGCTTTTAGGTTTAAAACAGTTCTTGCATTCACCAGGTTTCCAAACGTGTTCAGTAAAGGTATTACAAGCAGACATTTTAGAAAATAGAACTTCACAGACAATACTTTCCTTTTAGTGCATGGCAAAACTTTCACCTGGTAGTGTTCACCTCCCCTATGTATTGTAGCAGCTCTCGTTAAGTATCATCAATCTGTGGGAAAGGGAAAAAAGAAGAAAATCTGAATGGAAAAGGTACTATGAAGCTTTTCATGATGAATGACATAAAAAATTGGCTCTGTTTCTTAAATTAAAAGATTGAGAGAAAAACTAATTGGAAAGTTATTTTACGTACTTTTGTTGAACCATATCTAATCTTTTGTTTGATCCCTCTATGGAAATGATACTGTGACCTTCCTCTCCTGGGAATGCCTTTGAAACTGCTACCCACTAACCTGCCTGAGACTTCTTGGTCTACTGTGGGTTCCTCTTCCTCTACCTACCCTTTACATTTTGGATATCTCATAGACTCCTCAAACTCATCGCATTCAAAACTAATCTTCTGGCTATCCCTTTTCTCAACTCCAAAAACCTACATCCAAGATTGCTCTATCCAGCAAAGCTTTCATTTAGAATGGAAAGGCAGATAAAGTGCTTCTCAGATAAGGTCAAGTTAAAGGAGTTCATCATCACCAAGCCCTCATTTTATGAAATGTTAAAGGGACTTATCTAAGAAAAAGAAGATAAAAAACTTGTATAGTAAAATGACAGCAAACTCACAGTTATTAACAACCACACCTAAAACAAAACAAAAACAAAAACAAACTAAGCAAACAACTAGAACAGGAACAGAACCACAGAAACAGAGATCACATGGAGGGTTAGCAACAGGGGAGTGGGAGGAGGAGAGAGGGGGAAAAGGTACAGAGAATAAGTAGTATAGATGGAAGGTAGAAAATAGACAGGGGGAGGTTAAGAACAGTATGGGGAAATGTAGAAGCTAAAGAACTTATGACACATGGACATGAGCTAAAGGGGGGAAATGTGGGTGGGAGAGGGTGTGCAGGGTGGAGGGGAATGAAGTGGGGGAAATGGGAAAACTGTAATAGTATAATTAATAAAATATATTTAAAACAAAACAAAACAAAACAAAAAACCAAAAACCTATTCTACTCTAACCAGCCTTTCTTTACCCACTAGGCCACTCTCTTCCTCTTTTACCCCAACTCAATTACTGTCGTCCACTTAGGCAGCTAAACCTTCAGACCATTCTTTTTTTTAAACTTTTTTCTTTATTTTTATTGATCTTCAGACCATTCTTGACACCTCTCCCCTCAATTCTAACACCATGTCCTATTAATTCCCTAAATTAGTCTCACCAATTTTATCAATTATATTTCAATAGAACTCATTCTTGCCATTACCAAACACTGTAATTAATTTGCCTAAATGTCTGCAATAGGCTGTTAACTGATCTTCATGTCTGTAGCCTCACCCCATTCCAATCCTACTCTTGTTACTTGAAGCGTGACCCTCAGTCAAGTAGTACCGACCTCAATGGGGAGCTTGTTAGAAAGGTAGTATCTTAGACTTACTGGATCAGAATTTGTATTTTAATAAGATTCTCTGATAATTCCACTGTCCCATACCACTATCAGATTTAGCTTTGTAAAAATGCCAATATGATCATCTATAGCTTAACTATTGTATGGCTCAATCTTACCTACTGCATTGGCTACCAAATGTCACTTTGCAAACTAGAGGTTGCTAGACGAATAAGAATCATCTGGGAAATCACCCTAGATATACCTAGTCACTCTCTGAGAAATGAGTCTGGGATCTGATTTTTAAAATAAGTTCTCCAGGTAATTCTCTGTTCACTGAGGTATTAGAATCTCTAGTTATAGGATGGAATACAAGTCCCTTAAGTTTTCATGATATGGTCTTTGTCCTCCTTCTAACTTTATGTTTTGAAAATTAAGAAGTCTTATCAGTCATACCCTAAATCCCACAGGGCTACTTATTTTTCCTTGGCACTATTGAAGTCACTTACACTTACCTCCATTTATAAGCATTTTCATTTTTAACTTTTTCTTCACTTAAAGAAGTTTCTGACCTTATTTAAGTCCTGCACTATATCTTATTCATCTGTATATATCTAGCATAAAGTGCTGAATAAACATTGGTTGATTAAATTTGCTGGGTTTAAAGGTAATTAAAAAAAAATCTTATGGCTCTCTTCTCTTGTCTTAGGCACATAGCTGCAGACCTTCCCACAGGACATCACTAGTCTTACATTTCTACGTTGGATATTATAATAAAATTGGCAGCAGATACATACATATAAGAACTATTTTAATAATTGAAAAGTTTAACTTCACTTCTGTATGGCAGTAACAGAATCTTTGCTCTGGCCAGAATATTACCCTTTTTTTGTCAAGTTTCAGCACATTTATAAGGAAGAAAAAAAATATTTTCTTTAGCAAATATATACAAAACTAAGTCTCTTATAAACAATACTCATAAAAAACTCTGTCTCAGTGGAAGAAGTACAGACTTAAAGATCAAAGAGTTCCATACAGAGAGCCCAACAACTCAGTCCAAATCTAAGTTCTTTATTAGCTGAAGATCATTAAACTGCTCTTTTCAAAAAGGCTAAAATTTATATCTCAAGTGTTTGTTTAAAAGCATTTATTTACACTTTCAATGGTCTAGAAGCTACACTCCTAAGTTGATAAAACAATGTCCTGCCAGTCTGAGACTAGAACATTTTGAGTAAGGAGAAGAATGGCATAAAATTAGGCCAAAAAAGGAAAGCTGGGGCCAATCGAACAAGGCTTTTTTAGGCTTTTAAAGATTAGGGTTTATCCTAACAGGAGTGTGAAGCCACTGGAGGGTTTTAAACAGGCGAAACAACATGATAAAATTTGCATTTTTAAAAAGATAGCTCTAATTAAAAAACATAAAAAACTTACGTATAAGTTTAACAAAATGTGTAAATTCTAACATCTATACGCAGAAATTTACAAAACACTGGTAAAAGATATCAAATACCTAAATAAATGAAGAGATATACCATGTTCTCTTGATACTGTTAAGATGTCAATTGTACCCAAAGTAATCTGCAGATTTAACATAATTGCAACCAAAATCCAAGGAGGATTTTTTTGTAGAAATCACAAGCTGATTCAAAAATTCATATGGAAAAACAAAGAACTAGAATAGCCAAAACAATATTGAGAAAAACAAGTTGGAAGAGTTAGATAAGTACTGAAATATATTTAGCATAAAGCTACAGTAATCCAGTGTGGTGCTGGGCAAAGAATAAGAACACAGAAGGGCTTCCGGCCAAGATGGAGGCATAGGCAGTCGCACTGTGCTTCCTCGCGCAACCAAAACTAAGGACAACAAAAATTCAGAAACAAAAAACAACCAGAACAGAGAGAAATGAACTGAACGGAAGTCTGACCACCATACATCCAGACCAGTAAGGAGGGGTGGAGTCGGAGGCCTACGGAGAGGGGTTGAGGGGTCCTGGCTGGAAAAAGCGGTGTCTGGCAGATGCGGGCCCGCAGGGCGTAGACAGAAGTTGGCGGAACCCAGAAGCGCAGGGGCAGCTGGAGGACCAGTGGCAGACCCTAGGTGCGGGAGGCAATGAGCAGACCCAGTGAGGGGTGCAAGGCAGCTGGCTGGCTGCAGCCACACACTCGCGCACAGACAAACTAAGCGAAAATGGGCAGAAACACAGACCACGCAACCCAGGGCCCCAGCGCCGCCGGGAAACAAAGCCTAAGAACACCAACTGAAAACACCTGTGGGGGTTGAGGCCGGGAGATTCTCTCAGACTCACAGGAGGCTCCTCGGGGAAACCCACAGAGTCCAAGAAAGTACACAAGCCCACCCGCCCGGGAGCCAGCACCAGAAAGGCCCAATTTGCTTGTGGGAAGCGGTAAAGGGGACTGAAGTCCTACAGAAAGCAGAGCAGTCGTCATTGTTCCCCCTCAGACCCTGCCCCCACATACAACATCACAACCCAGCGACTGGGGTGCACCGCCCTATTGAACACCTAAGGCTCTGCCACCCATACATAACACCTGCAACCAGACCAAAGGAAAATAAAAATAAAAAAGATGGCTCAAACAGAATTGAAAGCCCCAGAGCCAATTATTTTAAGTGACCGAGGGATAGCCAACCTATCAGATGCACAGTTCAAAGCACTGGTGATCAGGATGCTCACAGAATTGGTTGACTTTGGTCATAAACTAGATGAACAAATGCAGGCTACAATAAGAGAAATGAAGGAAAACGCACAAGGAAATAATACTGATGGGAAGAAAACTGGGACTCAAATCAATGGAGTGGACCAGAAGGTAGAAAGGAACAACCAAACAGAAAAGAATGAAGAAACAAGAATTCAAAAAAATGAGGAGGCTTAGGGACCTCCAGGACATCTTTAAACGTTCCAACATCCGAATTATAGGGGTACCAGAAGGGGAAGAGGAAGAGCAACAAATTGAGAACTTATTTAAACAGATAATAAAGGAGAACCTCCCCAATCTGGCACTAGACTTCCAGGAAGTCCAGGAAGTCCAGGAAGCTCAGAGAGTCCCAAAGAGGTTGGACCCAAGGAGGAATACGCCAAGGCACATCATAATTACATTAGCCAAGGTAAAAATGAAGGACAGAATCCTAGAAGCAGCAAGAGATAAGGAGACAGTTACTTACAAAGGAGCTCCCACCAGAATGTCAGTTGATTTCTCAAAAGAGACCTTGCAGGCAAGAAAGGGCAGAAAAGAAGTATTCCAAGTCCTGAAAGGCAGGGACCTACATTCAAGATTGCTACATTCAGCAAAGCTTTCATTTAGAATGGAAGGGCAGATAAAGTGCTTCTCAGGTAAGGCCAAATTAAAGGAGTTCATCATCACCAAGCCCTTATTATATGAAATGTTAAAGGGACTTACCTAAGAAAAATAAGATTAAAAATATGAACAGTAAGAAAAGACATAAAACTCAGAGTTAGTAACAACCATACCTAAAACAAAAGCAAACTAAGCAAACAACTAGAACAGGAACAGAACCACAGAAATGGAGATCATGTGGAGGGTTAGCAACAGGGATGTGGGAGGAGGAGAGAGGGGGAGAAGATATAGAGAATAAGTAGCACAGACAATAGGTAGAAAATAGACAGGGGGAGGGCAAGGATAGTATGGGACATGTAGAAGCTAAAGAACTTATGACACATGGACATGAACTAAAGGGGGGGGAATGAGAGTGGGAGGGGGTGGGCAGGATGGAGGGGAGTGAAGGGGCAAAATGGGACAACTGTAATAGCATAATCAATAAAATTTAAAAAAAGAAAAGAAAAAAAAAACATAGAATGGGGACATGATGTTACCAAACAACAAGGAAGGCCAAAGGCGGGCCAAGGGCAATATACCATTACCCAAAAGAAAATCCCAGGTCCGTTAGGTCCACATCTATAGGAATGATGTCTCTCAATGACAGATTCGTGAAAAGGAAAGGAAATGTTTATTTAATGCTGTACAGACTTAAAGTAGTGACCTAATGTCTTCATCAGAATCCTAAAGTCCCTTAAAACACCCACAAATACACACAGTCCTTCCTTCCCCCTTTGCCCAGTCTGGGGTACCGTATCTCAGGAAAAGAAATAGAAGTCTGTGGCTCAGGCAGCCCTCAGTTCTTCCCAGTAATCTGTGCTCGGCTGTTAGGCCTCCCTTGGTTCTCCGCACCCTCAGCTGTGTCACCGGGATCTCTGCTAAAGCTGGGTGGTGGTTCCCGTAGTAATGCTGCGGGGGGTCCCCACCCTGGCAAAGGCGCGTGGTCCTCTCTCCATCGCTTCAGCCATGTGGTCCTCTCTCCCGCAGGGCCACGGGAATCCCCACTCAGCCAAATCCACATGGTTCTCTCTTCAATGGCTGCCATGTCTGGGTTTAAATCCCTGCGCCAATCTTCCTCTGCAGCCCCATTTCCGACTCCTCCCATACTCCACCACACTTGCCCTCAATCTTCCATTCTTTCCAGCGTTTCTGGCTGCCATTGTGGGTCTGGGCAGGTGTGGCCCATGCCATAGAGCCAATCATCTCCAGGGTCCCACACAGGCACTGTAACTTGGGGGACCTGCCCCACCCAGTTACATCTTGCGGGGGAAGTTACCTCCATCCCCCTGGCTCAGAACATGCCCACAGCTATTTAACATATCTATGCAACGAGTTAAAGATTATAGATGTGTTAAGTGACCATGCCAGAGGTTAGCGGCAAAGCTGTTGCTATGCAAAACAGCTCTCAATGGGCCTGTTCCCTTTGTCCCTCCCCCACCACATGGGGCGGGGTGGGGGGGGGTGAGGACATCCTAATATTTTCCGAACACCTTGAGTTCTGGACCCCATTCCAAATTCCCATTTGGGGTTCCCTCTCTTGGCTGCACCCTGTAACAATGGGATTAAGTAAATTACAGACTAGGACAAATCTAGAATGTAGCCTATTTTTCTATGTCCCTAAACTAAGGATGCTTTAAAAATTTTTATGTTGTTGAAAAAAATCAATAGAATATTTTTTGGCAAGTGAAAATTACATGAAATTCAAATTTTAGTTCCCATACATAAAGCTATATTGGAACACAGCCAGGTTCATTTCTTTACATATTATCTATGACAACTTTTGTGCTACAATGAAGAGTTGAGTAGCAATGAACACTTGTGGGTGACTCTCTCATCACTTTGCAATGCTTTTTAGTGATCTAAAGATTGCAAAATTCCCACTGCTACATGTATCACCAGTGTGAAAACAGTTTTCAATGATAAAAATGGTAAAATGTTATTATATATATGCATTAATAGATGAACATTTGTATTTAATTTTGATGAGAAGAAACACTTAATTTTGAGTCCTTAAGCAAAATGTTATCCCACCCCCCCAAAGTCCATTCTTCTTATTAGCAGAACTGTGTCACAAAAATTATACTCAATTATTATATTTTAAATTGTCAAAAATTCATGGAAATTTTTTTTTTCTCTTATTACACAAGTACCTACACAATATCTTGGATTTTGCCTTTTGACCTACAAAACCTAAAATATTCAGTCACTGGTTCTTTACAGAAAAAGTTTGCTTACCCCTGACATAGATCAGAACAGAGAGAACAGACTAGAGTCCAAAAACAGACCCATGCAAATATAGACAATGATGTGGACAAAGATGAAAAGAATATTCTTTTCAACAAATGTGCTAGAATAACTAGACATCCACAGGCAATAAAAGAAATCTCAATCTCTACCTCAGGCCCCATAAACAAAAGTTTAACTCAAAATGGATCACAGATCTAAGTATAAAATTTAAAAGAAAACATAAGAGAAAATTTTTGCAACTATCAGTTAGGTATAGTTCTTAGACACAACACCAAAAGACTGATCCATAAAAGAAAAATAAAAGATAGTTAGAACTTCATCAAAATAAAATATGTTTGCTCTGATAAAGATACTGTTACAGAACAAACAAGGGGGGCCTGGGACGATAATACTATTACTGAAAGAGACTCAGGTCCATCATGTCCGCCGCCTTAAAGGAAAGATATCTCTCAATGCCAGAGATTCGTGAAAAGGAAAGGAAATGTTTATTTAGTGCTATACAAACTTAAAGTAGTGACCTAATGTCTTTATCAAAATCCCAAAGTCCCTTAAAACACCCACAAATGCACACAATCCTTCCTCCCCTCTTTGCCCAGTCTGGGGTACCGTATCTTAGGAAAGGAAATAGAAGTCCAGGCTCAGGCAGCCCCTGGTTCTTCCCAGTAATCCTTGTTGGCTGGGAGACCTTCCTCCGTTCCCGGCACTATCAGCTGTGTCCCTGTCCAGGCAGGATCTCCAATTAATCCAAAGCCATGCAGCACCGTCTCATGGCTACTGGTAAGAGTTCTTTCACCCTTCTTCCAGGCAAAGTCTCTTGTTTCCCAGGCCACATGGCCAAAAGGAGCACCTCAAAGCCACGCAGTCCTCTCCTACCAGAGCTGCGGAGGTCTGCACTCTGGCAAATCCGCGTGGTGCTCCCCACAAAGCTGCAGGGAGACGGCGTTGCCACTCAGCTTTGGCCGAGTGGCGATTCTCTGCTAAATCTGCATGATGGTTCTCTCTCACAGGGCTGTGGGAGCCCTCTACTCTGCCAAAAGCCGCATGGTTCTCTTCTCTATGGCTGCTGTGTCTGGGTTTAAATCCCCACGCCAATCTTCCTCTGCAGCCCCATTTCTGACTCCTCCCACACTCGGCCACACTTGCCCTAAATCTGCTGTCCTTTCCAGCTTTTCTGGTCACCATCATGGGTCTGGGCAAGTATCACCCCATGTCATGGAGCCAATCTCCTCTGAGCTCCCACACAGGCGCTGCAACTCAGGGGACCTGCTCCACCCCAGTTACATCTTGGTGGGGAAGTTATTTCCATCCCCCTGGCTCAGAGCATGGCACAGCTATTTAGCATATTCATGCGACCAGCCTAAGGCTATAGGTATGTTAAATGACCACCCCAGAGGTTAGCTGCAGAGCTGTTGCTATGTAAAACAGCTTTCAATGGGCCTACTCCATTTGTCCCTTTCCCCAACCCACACTTGGGGCGGAGAGGTGAGGACATACTAATATTTTCTGAACACCCTGAGTTCTGGACCCCATTCCAAATGTCCATTTGGGGTCCCCCCTCTTGGCTGCACCCAGTAACAACACTGATAAACAAATGAGAAGACAAGCCACAGATGAGAATATTTTTGCAAAGTATATATCTGGCTTTGTATAAAGAATATATAAAGGACTTTGAACATTCAACAAAAATAATTAAAAATACACAAATGACTTAAGCATATACTTCATCATATACTTCATCTATATATATTGATTTCACATAAACATGTGAAAGATGCTAAATATCATTAGTCATACAGGAATGGTAGCTCACTGTAGTTTCAATGAGCTACCATTATACACATACTAAGATGGTTAAAATAAAATTAAAACAAAAACTGGTGCTAGGGAGAAGGTGGAGCAATTGAAACTCTCATATTGCTAGGAGGAGTGCAAATGGCTCAGCCACTCTGAAAAAATTTGGAATAATGGTGTGTTCCCAGTCCTCTATGAGACCAAAGCATCCAGTGTAATATGAAAAATTTCATAATTCAAAAAGTTAATCTGTAAAATAAATATCTACATTATACAAATATGAATCCTTTACAAAAGTAAAGAGATAGCACCTATGAACAGATATTTAAAGGTTGATGCTTAAAGTTATTTTAGAAATCTGTTTTTTCAGGAACATACATATGAAGAATCCTAAGGAATATTATTCTGAATCTTTTATTACAATTAGAATCTTGACCACAATTAGGTAATTTTCATATCAGAAACAAAAAAATAAAATACAAAAAAAGAAACAGTTTGACAGTTTTCTATAAAGTTTAACAACGTACAATGGAGCCCAGCACTCATGCCCCTACGTGTTCACCCTGAAACAAAGGAACAGTGGTGTTTACATTGAAGCCTGTGCATAAAGGCTTACAGGCAAACACTGGTGTAATAGGGTGCAGCCAAGAGGGGAGTCACAAATAGGGATTTGAAATGGGGTCCAGAACTCAAAGTGTCCAGGAAATATTAGGATGTCCTCACCCCCCCCCCCAAGAGTTACAGCGCCTGCGTGGGAGCTTGGAGAAGATTGGCTCTATGACATGGGGCCACGCCTGCCCAGACTCACAATGGCAGCCCAGTAAAGCTGGAAGGATGTGAGAGAGCCAGCAAGTGTAGCCGATGGTGGGAGGAGTCGGAAATGGGGCTACAGAGGAGGATTGGCATGGGGATTTAAACCCAGACACGGCAGCCATTCAGGAGAGAACCACTTGGTCTTTAGCAGAGTGGGGACTCCCGTAGCCCTGTGAGAGAGAATCACCATGCAGCTTTAGCAGAGAACCGCCATTCGGCTTTGGCAGAGTGGCGACCCCCCTCCTTGCAGCCACTGAAGAGGGGAGAACCATGCAGTTTTGGCTGACTGGGGACTCCCATGGCCCTGGGAGAGAGAACCACAAGGCTTTGCCAGAGTGGAGACTCCCACAGCCACTGTGTGGAGAGGGACCACGTGGCTGGGGCAGTGGAGAGAGAACCTTGTGCCTTTGCCAGAGTGGGGACCCCTGCAGCATTACTAGGGGGAACCACCACCTGGCTTTAGCAGAGATCCCGGCAACACAGCTGATAATGACAGGAATCAAGGGAGGCCTCCCAGCCAAGACGGATTACTGGGAAGAACTGGGGGCTGCCTGAGCCACAGACTTCTATTTTTTCTCCTGAGATATGGTACCCCAGACTGGGCAAAGGGGGAAGGAAGGACTGTGTGTGTTTGTGAGTGTTTTAAGGGACTTTGGGATTTTGATGAAGACATTAGGTCACTACTTCAAGTCTGCACAGCATTAAATAAACATTTCCTTTCCTTTTCACGAATCTCTGGCATTGAGAGACATCATTCCTCCGGCGGCGGACATAATGAACCTGGGGGTTCCTTTTGGGTAACAGTATATTGCTTTTGGCCCCCCTTTGTTCTGTAACACTAGGAACAGTCCAAATACTGTGCAATAGTAGTTACATGACTGCATGCGTTGGTCAAAACTCAGAACTGTACACTTAAATAAAAGATTTTTTCCGTATATAAATCAAACCTCAATAAATCTGACTCAAAAGATAATAGACAGCTCTGGCTGCTGTGTGAAAAGTAACTGGGAAAAAACAGGCTGGTCAGGGGGTAAGGGGGAGGAATGAGAGGAAGGCAGGAGACTTCAAAGGGCTATTGTGGGCAAAATTAAGATATGACAAGAATCTGGAGTAGGATGTGGCACCAGAGAAGGAGAGAAAGGTAGATGCAGGAATAAATGAATTTTGGAGCAACATTTTAGGTTTATGAATTTGAATGATTTGTGGGGCCACTTACTGAGATAAATAATGTTGGAGGAGGTACAACTTTTGAAGGGAAGATTTTGAGTTCATATTTTTTGTCAGCCTGCAGGTTATGTAATAGAGCAAGGAAGTGAATTGAGAATTCTGAAGCACAGAAAAGAATCCTGCTGTTTTTATCTGGAAATTATTAACATAGAAATATCTAGGCCAAAAAGGAAATAGAATGAGCTAGGGTAGTAGCCTTGGTGGGTGAACCAGGGAGAAGAGGATACTCTCCATAGAAAACTCAAAAGTTACAGCAGTCAGTGTGATGATACAGAAGCCAGATGAGCTTTCATTAAGGGGCTAAAGATAACTGTTCAAAATCTGCTGAAAGGTAACAGAGCATTGAGTACTAAATCTGCCTACAGGACTTTGATGTGAGTTCACTGGTGATCTTAGCAGTGGTGGGGACAGCAAGCAGAGTGGGGTGAGTTGAAGAGTGAGGAGATAAGAGAATAAGTGTAGATACCTTTTTTTAGAAGTTTAGGGTGAAAAGTGGAAGAAAGACCTGGGAATATGGAGAGAGTATCTAATTCCTTATTTTAAGATGGCAGAAACAATATGATGTTGAATGCCAGTATTAACTGGATGAGAGGCTGAAAAGACAGGAAAAAGAGGTAATCACAAAACTTAAAATTCTAAAACTGAGTAGGCCCTTAGGTCAATCTCTGTTTCACAGATGAGGGAAAACTGAAGCTCAGAAAGACCACATAGCAAATGAAAGACTATAGCAATGTATACTTTGTTTTAAATATTTTTCTTTTTTATATATGTTTTTTTCTTTTGTTATATGTGCTCACCATTAAAAATAAGAACAGTATAAAGAAAATATATATCATGGGTAATCCTATTACTCAGAAGTAATTTCATTAATATCTGGGGTAGTTCCTGTCAGTCACCAAAATTTTTTTTAGTGTTTGCCATGACAAAGTAATTGCTTGAATTAAAGCCAACCCTCCAAAACTTTTTTTAGAAAAATATTACAAAATTGCCTGTCTGCTCAGCACTATGTGTCACTGAAAGCAAAAGAATAAGGAATCCTGGCCTAATATCTTGTTAAGCTAGTTAAAGCCATTGCTCTTTATAAACTAGTAGATAAATAGTAAAAATAATTTCTCACTTTGAGTGCACGTAAATTAATTTAGTCAAGAAATAGCTGTTGAACTGATTAGCAGCCCTAACATTATCCACAGGATGGTCAAGTGAGATTCACCAAGAACAAAGTTTATTGTCAGTGGTAAGCACAACAGAAATTCATCAATAAAATTGAAACCTTGGATTCGACATTTTTTTTTTACCAGTTCAGTGTACATCTGTATTCATGCTCCTATAAAACAAGGGATGAACCAAGCAAACACTGTAAGCAAGCACCAGATGGAGCTGCTTTCTAAGCCACTGAAGTCTTAACCAGGGTGCTTTCGTTTTCCAACGCGAACTGTGTTTGGAAACAGAGGTGCACTGTAAAACAGTGTCAGACAATGCTAACTTATAACAGATCTTACGAAGAAAAGCGACACTGAATGTACTTCTGTCCAAAGGGCCACCCTCGGCCTTCACTGCCTTTGTAAAATGACTTCAATGGCACTAACCAGCAGCTCTGCCTGCTTAACACGGACACCCCTGAAACAGGAAACCCTAGTCATCAAAATGATGCTTGAGAAAAAAAATGTCTCCCCAGGGCACTTATGCAAAGGAAATATGACCATCTACCCTGGTGTGTTTTATTTATTTGCCAAAACAGGTCTGATATGAAGCACCGAAATGGAAAGTTTGAAAAGAAAACCTCAAAGTCAATCCTAGGATGAAATGACTGAAACTGCCCCTAGAAGCTAGACAGGATTCCATGATCTAAAATCCAATTTCACATTTGACAGTTTCAAGACCAAAGCCCTTCACGATGAATCTATTCAAGAGTAGCCTATTTTACTTCAAGTCATGATGGCTTTTTAAGAACCTATTACTGGGTTTTACTTGCTCTACTGCTATACAATGATAATAATTTGCTTCTCGCCCAACTGTTTAAAGCAGATTTGACACAAACAATTAAATCCACACCGGATTTCAATCTTGGAATAAATAGGCAGGCAGAAAGAGCTGGAGTTCCTTAAGCTGAATTCAGTTTCTGAGTCAATGAAGAAAGGGAGAGTGTGTTAGGTGGTATATTAAACACCATATACAGATACTTCCTAAAGGCACCCAAGAAGAATCTGTCAATAATCAAGGAGGATGGGAAATGGACTGCAAAGCTCCTCCCCCAATTCTGTGACTCTTGGAGGCAATTGTTTCTCTTCCTAAAATCTGTCACACTGCCAGAGTCAGAATCAAGAGTCCTCACTGCTGTACATGGCTTTTAAGGACACTTTAGTAAGGAACTATCCACCTATGTGTCATCCTACACAGTCCATCTCCAGGATACTAAGCTAAAATTCACAAGTCAAGGTTCTCATTAAACTTTTGTAATGTTACATGTGGGTCACATATCAAAAAAGGAAAGGAAAATGTGACAAGTATCCTCATGTCACTGTTCCCAACCTTTCATTCTTCCACAGTGAAAAATGCTAACCCAATACCCCAACCAATTGCCAAAATCTTCAGCATATGATTAAACCAGTGGAGAGAAGAAGTGAAAGCAAAGCTGCAGGGAAAGGTTTTACAGGAGATAAACACGGTGCTAATTTGGTGCATAAATGACAATTCCATGAGTAAAAAAGAAACTTTGTAATTTGAGATCTGAGCCCCTCATCCCAAAATCACAGTTCTTTGTTATCGCAAGAATACACAAGAATTGAAGAAATAAGGTTCTCCTGACTATAGAAGAAACCAAAGTAAAACTTCCTTAATTTTAGAAACTGAAACTCTGGTAAAAAGAAGAATCCCATTCATGTGCAATTGTTCCAACTACAAGTTTTCCCTGACAATTTCCTTTTTGTCACGTACAGTCACCCCCAGATGCGCAACAGCAAACACACTATGAAGCAGCACTGCTTTGATCCCAGCAGTTTTTAAGTTCAAACTTTTTGATGAACCAGCTAAATAATAATTATTATAAGCTTAGCAGTAACTAGTTATGAGATTTTAAATTCTAAATGTTCACTGAACCCACCTCAGACCCCTACTTAAGAAGGTACATATCAGAGAGGAGGTTAAAACATTATTAACAGCCAAGGACTTCATAGTTTTTTTTTTACAATTTATTCTGTTCATAAACTGTTTCTTCTCCCTGGAATGTACAAGTATTTCCTCTAATATTGTTCCACTTGGCAAAACTCTATCCTCTGAGAACCAGTTCAAATTGTATCTCTGTGATGAAACTTGACTAGACTCCCTAAATATCTTTATTATAATACCATGGTGTGTTGTAATTATATTAAGTCCCTAGAAGGAAGGCCTGTCTTTTCATTTCTATATATCTTGGATTGCTTGGAATATACAAGATACTATATGAATGCTTGCTAAATAATAATTAGCTGTCTGGGCTGCCTCGAAGTTGTGTTTTTGTGCTTCAGAGTACTGAGGAGTGAGTATTTTGAGGCCAGTTAAACATAACCTTTTATTCAGCCAAGCTCCAGTCAGGAACCACCCTTATTTAGAGGCACCTGGAAAACTGCTGGTTGAGTGTGAATGGTCAGACGCTATTAGAAGTTGCCTTGCTGTGTCCTTCCTTTTACTGCCCAAAACCACTGAGCTGTCAAATGAATAAAGCCAGACTGTAGGCTAATTGAGATGTGAAAAGATAGGAACATTTGGATTTAAAAGAAAGTAATAAGAAAGGAGTAATGATGGCAGTGTAAGAGTCAAAGGTGAGAAAAAGAAGATAAAGAAGGGCAAAAAGAAGTTAAGAAAGGAAAGAGAAATAAGACGACAGTCAATTATTCTGAGAGTAATCACACTTGAATGTTTATAGCAACACAATCAGAGGAAGCAATGTCATTGGTTATTACTCTTCACCATTTCTAGAAGTTTTATTGTCTTCCATGACTTGTACATTTTTAGGAGGTAACATTTTTCTAATTATACTAAAACTAGTTACAGGAAAAAGTAAATAATACATTCTATACAACATTTATAGTTTATACTTAAAAAATTGTTATTGTTGTTTAATTGTAGTTGTCCCCATTTTTCCACCATTACTCTCCCCTGCCCTACCCAACCCCCACATTCCACTTTCAATCCCCCCCGCCCCCCATCTTCATCCATGGGTCCTTCATACATGTTCCTTAACTTTACCCTCCCCTTTTTCCACCTTTATCCCCCCTTCACCCCTCCTCTCTGGTCACTGTCACACTTTAAAAGGGAAAGCATACTTCTAAATTAATGAAAGTCTGAATTATACAAAACTTCAAAGAAATACAGATTTATTGCTTTCAGAGAGGTAACCATAACTAGTATAACAGTCTTTCCTGATAGAGGTATTTGAAGGACCTGTTCTAATACATAAGAATTATTTTTTGTAATAGTTGTAAATAAATAATGGCTTAAGAATACATTAAGAAGGTATCTTTCAAATGGGGGTCCACGATGTATTTCCAAGGGTCTATGAGATCTCCAAAAAAGCTTCAACACTGAACTGAGCAAAGTTTACACCTAAAAAAATTAATATAAACATATTCTGGACCACTCCGACAGTCACTTGTTAACCAAGCAGAGCAACAGGATTTACAACTTGGTTACAAATGTACAGATACATTTGTTTTTCTAATCTGGGCCAGCATCAAGCATCACTTTAAGTGTAAGGAATGATGAGGAAGAGACTCACTTAAATATGCAAATGATCATCTCACTAGTTAAAAAGCAAAATAACATCCTAGTGTACTCACTCTACATTGTACTAATGTTGGGTTTTCAACATGCTGAAAAGAAATGTGGCAGAAGAAGAAAGCCAATGGTAATGAAAGCTGCTAAGAAACCTGTGGAGCAACAAGTCAGCTCCATACTCATACTGCAAACAATAATTCAATGTCAGCAAAAGACCATCTATCACACTAAAATAATGTTAATTTGCCCTTCATTAGTTTTATAGGTTTTTCTGTGCTTAACTTTTAAATTTGCTTTGATTTATAGTTAAATGAGAAATATAAACACAGGAATTCATACCTAATTTTATGTTTGTTCATATTTAAGTATAATAAATTTAAGTACATATTAAGTAAATTATAATAGTTTTATATTACTGAAAGTCTGCAGTTTTTGATCAATTAAAAGTGTATATAACTCTGGTTGATGAGGCTCAGTGGGTTGAGCATGGGCCTGTGAACCAAAGAGCTGCTGGTTTGATTCCCAGTCAGGGCACACACCTGGATTGTGGGCCAGCTCCTCAGTAGGGAGATCGAGAGAGGCAGCCACACATTGATGCTTCTCTCCCTCTTTCTCCCTCCCCTCTCTCTAAAAATAAAAAAAACAAAATAAAAAAGTATATAAATGACTGAAGTTTGAAAAGTAGTGCTTAAAAACAATATTCTCTTATGTCAGGTAAGGATTCCTCTTGTGATATTATTTACATTACTAATATGCTAAACATCAATTAAACGAGTATAATAATCATCTACATCACAGAGCTATTATTAAAATGAATTAAGATAAAACATATAGAGATTACCTTGAATCTATAGAAGGTGCTGGGTAGTAAGAACATATTAGCAATATTAATTCTTCTAACCCATGAACACAGGGTATCTTTCCAAATGTTTGTATCTTCTCCAATTCTTTTATCAAAGTCTCATAGTTTTCAATGTGTAAATCTTTCACTTCCTTGGTTACACCAATTCTTAGGTATTTTATTATTTTTGGTTCTACTGTGAATGGGATTATTTCATTTTGAGGTATCTTGTTATTAGTGTATAGAAATGAAACTGATTTCTGCATACTGATTTCATATCCTGCAACTTTACCAAATTCATATTAGCTGCAACAGTTTTCTTGGTTGAGTGTTTAGGATCTTCTATATATGAGATCATATTATCTACAGATGATGAGAATTCCTTTCTCGTTCAATGTAATCTCTATTAAACTTCCATTTTCACAGAAATAGAACAACTATAAAATTTGTATGGGACAACAAAAGACCCCAAAAAGCCAAAGTAATCTTGAGGTGGGAGAGGGGACAATCTGGTGGTATCATACTCCCTGCTCTCAAATTGTACTATAAAACTATAATAATTAAGACAGTATGATAACTAGTATAAAAAATAGACATAGCATAGTGATTATAGTCAACAATACTGTGTTATACTCCTGAAAGTTAATAAGATCTTAATGTTCTACTATAAAAAAATGATAATTATGATGTGATAGAGGTGTTAGCTACCCCTAAGGTGATAATAATGTATCAAATAAACATGTTGTAAACCTTAAACTTATACAATGTTATATGTCAGTTATATCTCAATAATAAAATATATAAAGCACTTAAACAGAGGCTGATTCATAATAAGTTCTTTTCTCTTTTATTCCATCTCTATATCTAATGGAGGACACATATCCATACCCCATCATGACATACCAGGTGGACAGTTGGAAAGCTATTTCTATGGAAACACTGTTAACTTATGTGGGTAGGCTTCAAATATCATCGACAGTTTAATTAAAAATTTCAGCTATCTACCTATCTACCACTTTACTGTTTCAACAGGAAAAATGTACTCCCAAATTCTGAACAATTGACTTCTGAAGAAACTTTAACATTTCATTTTGGACTTGTGTTTTACATTAGTTTCAAGAGATGCTGTCAGACTATATTAAGGAAGGAGTTGCTGAGAAATAAGTTAAGGTGTACATGAAAGACAGACATGAAAGGATACACAGCCAGGAGGCAGGGTTAGAAGCAAAGTGGTGGGTTCAACTTTCATAATACTAGACCAGGTAAGGTCTTAAACTAACACAGAGGGAAGTAGGAATTACTGGACAGGAGCTGATTTGAGAGGGCAAATAGACTACATTTATAACCAGTGGGATATTGTGGAAGAGAAGCAGGGAGTAAATATGATCCTGGGGTCTCCCTGGATGAAGAACCAGGATGATTCTCCCAGAGGCATAGTGAGAAATGTGGACAATTAAGGTAGCAACAATTGCACTACTATAACTGTAGAGGATAAGGAGAAAACTGATACCTGAATGAAACCAGCAGTCTAAAATCAAGTATGTGATTAAAAGTTCTTCCAGGTACAAATATTTTAATTGCTATTTTCTTGTATAAATTTGACTCTAAACCTTGAGTACAAATATACTCAGTGAGAGTAATATAAGAAAGACAGGATGGGGAACGGAAAGAAGGTAAAGAAGGTAAACAATTCGCTAGCTATCTTTGTTTTATTACATATAAAGGCAGAAAAAGAAAATGGGCTGAGTCAGTATAGTGATGGGGCCATATGGAGTTTGAAAGATGGGAACTCCAGCAAGAAGTTTCACATACTATATATGAGCATGAGCATATGTTGGGAACCACCCTGTCTGGTTTCAGAAGCTGTAACCCCCGCCATGGCGAAGGCTGAGTGAGGAGACAAAGCTTATCTCCCTGGCAGGGGCGCAGCCTCTGCCCCTTTTAGTTCACCCTGCCTGGCCCCCAGTGCTTGATCGGTTAGCCTATGATGGGTAAGATTCCTCAAGGGAGGAATGACCTAAGACAGGCACAATCATGGGGAGCCCCAGGGAAGGACTTGGGGGGCTATAGCAAAAGGGGGTGATGGACCCTTGCCCCTCGGCTTTGACATAGCCTGAGCCCTCATTCTGTCTACTAGAAGTCTCCTAATCTCTTGGCTGCCTTACTTCTCCTGACTTAAGCCTGAAACAATGACAGAGGGTGGTGCCGCACTGTGCTGGAAAGGGCAGGTTCCCCAGGGTGATCAGGCCTAAGAAAGAATACATAAAATCCTGTGAAATCTGCTTTGCTAAGAATGATCTCAATTAAATGATAAGGGTCTGAGCAGGAAATGAGTTTGTTTTACAAAGTTTTGTAGCCCTTTAGCTAACAAAACTATTCTAGCTATTTTGAGACCCCGACTCAGAATAAGCCCTAGTAGTTCTTTGTATGTTATCTATTGTTTAATCCTTACTGCCTGACAATGATTAATGAGCTTTATCTGTATTCCTATGCAAAATGAACCTAGTAAAAGCCCATTGAGGAAAAGGCTCTTGACCCTTCTCCTTTGAGAGATCTGCCACCTTTCCTCCCCAATCAGATCATGTCTTGGTAGACTTATTCTCACCTGTGGTGGCTTGG